>CABFWB010006589.1:11120-31835 GCA_902151455.1 Timema bartmani
AGAGAGAGAGAGAGAGAGTAGCCTATTTTATATATATATAGTAGCCTATACTAGAATATATTGTAAAATTGGTGTGTGGGGTTTCAAACTATATATGGTGGGTGCCACTCCTAGGAACTAGGAGAAAATAATAAGAGAAAATACCTTTAGCTCGACTAACTCTGACAGTGGGACGCCGACTCTTAACTCTCGAGACCACTGGGTGTGCTCGGGAACGTTTTCTGGTTGATGCAATGTTAAGAACAATGACACTATCTTACCTACAACCATTGTGTGCTGTAAATCTCTAAAATAGTTGAGAGAAAATACTTAAAATATAGCATGGACAATTTAAATAAAATGGATCACAGAGTGAACTGTACTAATTTTAATCACAATAAAAAACAATTTTTTGAAAATTTTGTGCTATTATTATTCATTCCACATCCCAATCCTCCCTATGAAATTCCGATTAAATATAATTATAATCTTACAAAATAAAAAATATTTTATTACATCTATTTGGATGCAAAATAATTAATTAAAAAAATTGTGTTGTTGAGAAAAAATAAAATAAATCAATAATCAATAGTTGTAGCAATAATTTTGCAGAAAATAAATTATTAAATGAGGTTCAATAAAAAGCTAAAATATTGATGTTTTAAATTTGTTCTGAATGGCATGTGTGAGAGAAAAAAAGTAATGTTGAAGATTTGGCTGGATCACACCAATAAAATGTGTCTATGTTGAAAAAAAAACACGAAGGGTAGTGAATTTCTTCCTTCTTCTTAATTTGTAAACACTCCACACTTTCTGGATATAAACAGTCTCTAATCCTTCTCTAGACACACAGCTTTCAATTTGTATTCATATATTTTATATTATTCCACTCTAAAAATAAATTGATTTATCTAGTATCTAGTTCCCTATTTTTAAGACGCCGAGAAAGAAAACCCCAATCTTCTTCAAATAGTGTTCCAAGAATAAAACTTAAAAACATTATTTTTTCCAAGTCCAAAGAGAATACTCAGTCCATAGCCAACATTTTTATGTTTTGTTTTAATGCATAAGGATACATAAAAAATAAAATTCAATCTAATATAAAGTTTGAAAACAAATGGAAATGAATATGTAATTTTTTTTAAAAGAGAGTTAAAATATTTATTTTCTTCTCTCAGAATTGAAATTCGCGCTAGTTTGGAAGCATTTACATCAATTTCTTTTCTTACTTCTTTTATAATTACGAGACACGCCACTCACTTGTTTAACAGTTCTGCGCATGCCTTGGAAAAAAATCATGGCCGACGTTGAAAATAAATTAAATAAGAGTAAAAAAAAAATTTTAGAAGGATAAATATGTTTAAAAAATGGTAAGGGTTCTTCCATAGCTCAAAATTCATTATTTTAATTATTTTAAACAATGCTTGATGATCTTCATTCTATTTTATTGTGGATGGATATAAATTGTATTATTTTGTCACGCACGACAACACAGTGCAAAATGCCGGAGACGAACTTTAAAACACATCTTTTAATTCAATAAAAGCAAAAATAAATTGTGAAATATTTACAAATTATAAAAATATCAGGAAATATATGGTAGGGTGGTAAATAATCTCACAGTACACACACACACACACACACACACACACACAGCTTGACATCTGACCGCCCTATTTATTAATTAGATCATAGCGCTTTTTTTTTTATCAATAATAAACATGTATATCTTCGTATTAGTTAGGGTAAATTTGATTTATGGATTACTATTTTGTACCTTAATATCTTCAAACGATTTAATTGTAGTAAAAAATTGGCATATAGTTTTTGAAGACATAATTTTGGGTGTGTGATAGTTTAGGTATTGTTCTGTTTTAATTTTTGTTATTGCTTTAATATTCATCTTTCTCTTAAATGGGCTGGATCTATTTTTAAAGAACCAATTTGTCCGAAGTTTTCCCAGCCTTTTAGGATCCACACAAGTAGCCTACATATATTTTATGAATATACAAAATCATTTCTATTGTAAACGTAGCTAGTAACCCAAATATAAATTTTGTCATAATCTAAAAGGATATTTATTTAATTTTCTCAATACGTTATCCGTGTTAACCATATTTTAGGGGAAAAAAGTATATTTTCACCCGCATTGATGGGCGCATGGACTAAATGTTGGACTCATCTAATTTGTATTGTTGGTAACGGGTGGGTTGCGTCTCGAATCACAGCCCGGTTTATTGAAGGTGTATTTTCCTAAATAGTTGCTCACTCACCCTCCATAAAAATGCGAGTAAATTTCCTTTAAATGTTACCTTTAAAGTAATTCACGAATATATTTAATATAATATATATATATATATATATAATTAAAATTTCAACGCATTTCACAACCGGTTTGAGCTAACGTATAGCCCGAAGTCGAGTTAGATGCGTTGTAATAAAAATAGTTTTCTTTCAGGATTTTCTCATTTTAATTGGGTGAAGTAGTTGTCAATCTTATGTTAAAAAGAAGTGTTGGTGTAAATAGTATATCATTGACTCACATGGAAAGGGGCTGTATTTTTTAAGGTTTTTATTGAAGCATGGAAGTATTAACATATTTGGTTTGCAGCAGAACCGACGTTAGTAACAGATTCAACCACAAAGCGCTGAAGTGGGTGTGTGGAGAGATCCAGGAACCACTGTTATTGCTTTACTGGAAGAAGTTTGATAAACTTTCTGGTGTTTGATATAGTAAATTTAACTGATATCTATAATTAAAAATTTGGGATATATCGATTGTATTTGTCACATTTATATGCAGTAAGAAATCTTGCGGGGAAAAATAAAGAATACCTTTCCTTATCTCGCGTGTCTTACCAACGGTAAAGGACGTTTCGCTACTACTGGCTAGCCTTATTAAAAAAAAGGTTTTATCCTTAAAACAAAGTGTTTTATGTTCTATCCTTGTCACAAAATAAAAATATCTGGCTAACAGTGGGCAATACTCTTATTGGTGTACAGGTGGATTAAAGCGTCGTTTTTTAAAAATCTGGTTTGGTAGGGATGTGAGAAGTCAAGGTCATAATCAAGAACGGGTGCTCTGAAGGTCATTTTTATAAATACAAGCTTACATTCCCTTCCCCTTGTACCCGTCTCTTAGGATAATGATATCAGAAAGAAAGGCTGTAGAGGTCAAATCACTCAGTACTCGCATTTTAAGTGCTTAGTGACTATGACATAAATCTTATGCCTTTGT
Source organism: Timema bartmani (assembly GCA_902151455.1). Taxonomy (NCBI): domain Eukaryota; kingdom Metazoa; phylum Arthropoda; class Insecta; order Phasmatodea; family Timematidae; genus Timema; species Timema bartmani. The sequence continues at coordinate 14,338 of CABFWB010006589.1, forward strand.
GGGTACATTTCCTCTAAATTCTACCTTTCTGATCTTTATTACCTTAGTTTAAATATGTATATAGTGGGTGGGGCTGTAGGCTACGATGGGGAGTGTGTGATGGTAAATATAAAATCCAACTGCCTTTTATTAGTGAGACTGTACCGTTTTTCAATTTATATATTTTATGATCGGCAGAACTTTTTATGTTGTAGTAAACATTAAATCCATCGTTACCTTTTGGCACTCTCATATAAAATTCATAGGAGATCAATAATTTTGCATTCACGTTATTTTTTAATTCTCTCTGAACACAAGTGAAGTATGTTAATAAAAGAACAATTGATGGGTGAGACTCGTGGAGAAATGGGTGAGAATATAGTTTTTATGTTCACGAATGCTATGAACGTCACCCGCTGACTCGTAAAGATCTAAAAAGTAAAAAACAGTCCGCAGATATCACATTTTCGCACCTTACACCGGGAGAATGTTTACGACACCGTTTACTACGACGGATATTTGAATACGTTTGTCCCATCTAGAGTGGGTTCTTTAGTGTGTTTGATTAGTGGCTGACTACAGTTCTAGGGGTCCCTTGTTCTATTCTAAGTGGTGCTAATGAGGATATTTGTTTAAATGGCCGCCCTGTTATACATTTAGTAAATAAATTAGAGTCAGGCCTAGGATTTCAATATTAAACTTAACAAAGGTATTTTTTTATAATTAGTTAGAGATGAGAAAAGTATAATTTAGAGAAAACGGCACTGTTTCTTGAACTTATTTTTCCTTTGTGACCCTTTGTGTTGCATATTAAAAAAATATTAGTGAACCAGGGCTGAAATGGTTGAATTAAGTAGAGGTATTTATAATTTAGTGCAAGTTTTTGAGCAGTTTTAGATTACATGACAAATAAAAATAATGAGCATATTTATAGAAAAAAAATACATACATGAAGTTATATTTAATATTAATATTTTTTTTAATATTTCACAATATTTTATATGCAGATAACTAATGTATCCCATTAATTTATGTTGGTTAGTAATTAGGACGATTAATAATATTTGTTTGTGTAATCATGCGATGCGTTTATTTCTGCTATAAACTTAACAAATATAGAATGAAAGGTTGTAGTTTTTTAAATAATTTTAATAGTTGTATAGTAACTATTTAGTTAAAATGAAATAGTAAAAATATAACCTTGCTAATATCACAATGTATAAAAATAGCTTTGATGCTCGAAGTTCAGATTTCATAGAGTAATTTAGAGCAATAGATTTTCTTCAATAGTTTGAAATGGATAGGGAACTACATGACAGATAAAAATTAAAACATCTCATCCATTGAGTATGTCTTTTGTTGCAAAAAAAAAACTTGTAGAAAATTATTTAAAAATCAAAATCTTCATTATATAGTTAATATTTGATAACGCTCCTCACAATTAATATGTCCAATCCTAATTGGGATCAACCACTAATTGTTGATACATTAATTTTAAACTTTAATAGGCCTAATACTTTAGTGATTTTATTTATGTGGTAAATTCACCAATATAGATTTATGACATCTTTAAACGAAGCCAAAATTAAGGACCTTGATTAAAACTCGAATGATAACAGCTCCCTTCCATGGGGGACAGTTAAAAAACTCATTTCTGTAGAGTTGAAAAGGTGAGCTCTTACCTAAAAAATACAACTCCCAAAACCGTTGATTTAAACTGATGATATTAAAATGGATATGTTAGAAATAGTTAGAAAGTGAAAACAGTCTGAAAATATTTTAGAAATCATAGAAACTATTAACTCTTCTCTTAAATTGACAGATACAGCAATTCCAAGCTCGCGGTGTTATTTTTTAATGTCAACAAACTTCCTTCTGGCTTGTCTGGTTCATATATTTATTCTCTTTTACTACGCTAGTTCTGCTGATTGCTACTAGGAGCGCCACAGTGAACTAAACAAAAGACCATGGCTATTGGCTTCAAAACCGTTTGTAAATATCATCCATCTCAACGAAAATTGGAAGGACTAATTAACTCGCAATGGCAAGTATCCAATACATTACCTCTCCTTGTTTATTTGTTTATTTCCATGTTTTCCTATTTTGTAGAACGTTCAGATAACGTGTTTGTTTCTATAAAATGAAAGTTATGGAAATACGGCATTCTTAGCTAACCTTACAAGTTCTATGTGCTCGTACTTGAATAATATTTACACTTAAAAACACTAGAAATATATTTAATAACCAGCGTAAAAGTATATTATGTCACAACCTAGACCTTGTATTGTTAACAAGCGCTTCACTCTTTGCAATAATCACAATAAAATAATACCACTACAAGGAGCAAAGCCCTTACTCCTTACAAAAATGGTCAGGCTAGGTTGATATTTGGCTAGCTCGCGAAACTCACAATACTTGTAATTTCTGAAAAATATACATTTCTTGTGTTGTTGGCATACAGGGCTCAGATCCACTATGATAAAGAAGGTGACACTTTTTTGAAAAGAGTCTTCCCTGGGGACGAATCATGGATCCACTACTACGAGCTGGAGAGTAAAAGTCAAAGTTTGGAATAAAAACATCCTAGATGACCAATAAATAAAGTTCAAAACTCAACCAACAACTGTAAAAGTATTGCACACTGTTTTTTGGACATTACAAGGGCCACTACTGGAACATTACTGGAAAGAAGCTCAACAGTAAACAGTGCTCGTTAGAGTGAGATGCTGCATGAAGAGCTGTAACCTTTAATTTTAAATGCACTTCACTTACAATTTAAGGACCTACGTCAATCAAGATTTTTACACTATTTTAACAAGCGTATAGTTATAAACTTTATATATCTATGTATTCAATGATTTCAAATCCTTACCGTTCACGAGCTATAAGAGTTAAGTCGAACTTGCTATTTTACTCCTTTCATTTATCATTGGGTAACGTAATGGATGTATGGGGATGATTGAGTATAATTAGACATGCATATGAAGTGTAAATAATAAAATATTTATAAAATGTTTAATTATAAAGTTTTTAATTAATTAGCCGAGTAGTAATAATAAATGTATCTAGTTTTTAATCATAATATGTAGGTACTTTTGTATTTATATCCTGTTATATTTATTTATCTCTTTTGTTGAATATAATATAATTACTTCGAAAGTTTTTTCAAATGAATTATACTCGTCAATTGTATTAATGAGAACGAATTTATTATTACAAACACAAATTTGAAATGTATATTACAGTAAATTATTGTCTTGACTGTACCAATAGTAAAGAGATCAATATGCCAAGCCGAGACATGTTCAGATGATTTTGATACTTAACACTCCCCGTTAAATTGGGAGTGTAGGGGATGAAAGGAAAGGTTCGTGTTTTTGCAGTTTTTATACAAAACTCTTTTTATCCAAAATAAATAAAATATTGTTTCAGTGGAAACATACAGTTTAATTTTAGTCCCATGGTGATAAACCTTTTAAATTAAGATAAAATATGATAATTAATTTCTAGGACACTCTTGACAGGTATTAAAGAACTGTTGATATCACCATGAGAAGAGAATTGAACTCCTATGTTTCTACTGGATAAATATTGTTTTTATTTTGGGAAAAAAAAACTTGCTATAAAAAACTAAGAAAAAAAACACTGCCCTTTTCTCGCGTTTCCTACATCCCCACTTTAAGCACGTCACTCTTCAAACCTTGTCGGTTAGAGGGAGCAGTGATATTTGACCTTTTACCCCCAGATTTAATTTATCTGCATCTGTATACCCCCAAAGTTGTTGGTTCATAATGCAGGCTATACACATTCTATAATTTACATATAGGATAGAGAATGAGGGAGATATTAATCGGTGCTCTCAGATCGCATATCCTTACATCTTGGTTACCTATGGTTAGCCCTAAATCTGGTCCTGATTACTCGCTGTTTATCATGACATAGTATATATATATATAGATATTTATACTATGTACGTATTTATTAAAGGTACTCCACATCTTATCACACGTCCGGGATATCCAACTTATTAATTAGGTAGGGTTAGTGAAGGTATAATTTGGAGAAAATGTATCTATATTTGCGTGGAGGTAGAGTGGGAAACTATTTAGGACAATACAACTAATTACACCTAGATGGGATACAAGCTACTATCTACCACAAAAAACATTATTCTGTACATATTTATATTCACTTTCACATCATTATCGAAAGATTAATAATTGTTGGCTGGCCCACACAACTTTCTTAGGAGGGACATGGTATTAAAACATAGGAAAAAATATCTACAGATGGTCGCTATATCCTGTGTTAGTTAAGATTAACATGTATTATAATTATATATCCCTTAAATATACAAACATTAAATTGATCAAGTTATGTAAAGTATATCATTATACATAAATTATTATAGTTTTAATCGAACAGTACTTTATTTACACTGTACTTTACTACAGGTGTACAACACCCTTTAAACATTTACTTTTCTCCTCATTTTACCAGGGAGAAAGATTATGTCATGCCGTTAGAAATGATCAGCGTCCACATCTGGTACTTTAACAGGATTTTTTGATATTAACTAAAACTATAGTAAATTCACCCGTTGAATAACATTATCTTACGGTATAAAAAGCTACTAGATCAACTGATACCCTATGAGATGTGTTCTAAAGCTAATGCTTTTGACAGATGTTGTCAATATTGATAGCTGGAAATAAGATCTTAAAATATAATTTGATAAGCTCGTTTCCGGTAGTAGAAATTACGAGGAAATTGTTGAACGGGTTGTTACAAGTGAATTCTCATTTTCAAATCTAGGGGTCCATGATGTAGGGGAGAAAAAAAAATAGTTTGCAACGAAAATCTGATTTTTTCCAAAGAATTCTCACCTTTTCATTCTTTATTTACACCACGGATACTCTTATTTGTTCATGTATGAGTGTATAGGGGAAGAATATTATTTTGTATTCAACATATAAAGTTAAGTGTAAAGTTGATAGCCTTTGACGATTAAACTTTTAACTAGAAAGTCGAAAAAAAGGCTTATATATAATTTTTCCCCATAAAAAGTTTAGAATACATTTCAGGTCAAGAATTTGCAGCAATCGAGGCAACGATTCACTAATATAATATAGTTTGTTTTGTTTAATACTGTTTGTTTGAGTGAGCGGGGTGTGGTGAGGGGGGCGAAAGGGCGCCACCTCTTAATAGCTGTTTGGGCTAACCATCTATACACTAATAGCTGTTTGGGCTAACCATCTATACACTAATAGCTGTTTGGGCTAACCATCTATACACTAATAGCTGTTTGGGCTAACCATCTATACACTAATAGCTGTTTGGGCTAACCATCTATACACTAATAGCTGTTTGGGCTAACCATCTATACACTAATAGCTGTTTGGGCTAACCATCTATACACTAATAGCTGTTTGGGCTAACCATCTATACACTAATAGCTGTTTGGGCTAACCATCTATACACTAATAGCTGTTTGGGCTAACCATCTATACACTAATAGCTGTTTGGGCTAACCATCTATACACTAATAGCTGTTTGGGCTAACCATCTATACACTAATAGCTGTTTGGGCTAACCATCTATACACTAATAGCTGTTTGGGCTAACCATCTATACACTAATAGCTGTTTGGGCTAACCATCTATACACTAATAGCTGTTTGGGCTAACCATCTATACACTAATAGCTGTTTGGGCTAACCATCTATACACTAATAGCTGTTTGGGCTAACCATCTATACACTAATAGCTGTTTGGGCTAACCATCTATACACTAATAGCTGTTTGGGCTAACCATCTATACACTAATAGCTGTTTGGGCTAACCATCTATACACTAATAGCTGTTTGGGCTAACCATCTATACACTAATAGCTGTTTGGGCTAACCATCTATACACTAATAGCTGTTTGGGCTAACCATCTATACACTAATAGCTGTTTGGGCTAACCATCTATACACTAATAGCTGTTTGGGCTAACCATCTATACACTAATAGCTGTTTGGGCTAACCATCTATACACTAATAGCTGTTTGGGCTAACCATCTATACACTAATAGGGAAGGTTCAAGGCCTAGCACCCGTTTTGTAAGCTATTCGCAAACATTAATTTACACTTGTGGAATAGAACTAAGGTAGAATTTTAGAGTAAATGTACATGCATTTGCTTAATGAGAAGGTAGGAAGCCATTTAGGCTCAGTGCAGCCGACTGGGAATCATTCCTAATAGTTCTGTCACCTGAAATCATGTCTAACACGATGGTGACGTGTTAGAACATTCAACCATAGATGTGGGTTTAGCCTTAAATGTGTCTGAAATTTGCTGGGGTGGGGGGAGGGGAGAAAGTTGGAATCTATCAAGGAAAATAAGCACTCTTTGCACTCAGTTGGCATTTTAGTTCCGACCAGCGGTAAAACAGACCATATGAGATTGACGACTTAGCCTGAATAGCCATCGATACGAGTGTGATCAATATTGACTATTTAATCATCTTTAATAGGTATTCTCTCGAAGGACCTTTTGAGCGAAGCTTCTATTTTAATTAACGTTGATTCTACATTTCTGCTCTGTTTGTAATTTGATTGTGTATTTATTCTAGTGAGATGACATTTCTTTACAAACGTGTGGAGCTCTAAGTGTAGACTGCTGGTCCTATCGTAATAATGACCCAAACTGTATATTTGCATCTGAGCCCCGCAAGAGAAAATGTGTAGAACTATTATTTGTGTTTAAATTTAACGGTTGTTCTACATCTGCAATGGCTCACCGCTGTTCTCAGAACATATTCTCTGTGTGTTTTTAATGTAAACATTCTAGTTCGCCCGCGGCGACAGTCTCCGTACCCCCTTCACTGGTGCTTCAGGGCTTGTCCAAACAAAGAACTCACCACTGTTTACCTCACCTTCTCTAAAATGGAATGTGTGCTCACGTGCAGACTCTAAAACCTTTCGTTATGGCATTATCACACCCACAGTGTATTTCTATTACTAGACTGGTTCGTTTGGAACCACTTCTTAAAGTCAGATATACCTAAGAAAAACTATTCAAGGTGAGATTGAAGGGGACGCGAGAAAAGGCCTGTGTTATTTTTCAGTTTTTATGGCCAAACTTTTTTTGGATAAAATAAATAAAATAATCAAAATATGACTCCAGTAGAAAGATAAAGTTTAATTTTCTTCACATGTTGATATCAATAGTTCTTGAATTTCTGTTATGAGCATGGTGGCATTATGTAACTAACTTTTTAAATTAAGATAAAAAATTGCCATTAAATTTCAGAACACCCTTAGGAGATATTCAAGAAAACTTGAGGTCATCAAGTGAATAAAATAAAATTCTATGTTTGTACTGGAGCAATATTTTAATTATTTTGGGCAAAAAAACGTTTTGCCATAAAAACTGCAAAAACATTTACTTCTTTTCATGTCCTCTTTCATCCCACCTTAAGCAATCAACTTAAGGATCAGCCAATAGTCCCATGGGTGGGCACGAAGATCAGACGTCAGACTCATCTAGTCTGGTTTGTTGGTGACAGATAGGTCGGGGCTCCAATCCCAGTCGAGTGCATTAGGGTGTTTCTTCTTTAAGAGTATTTACCTTCCACACGAAATCAGGTATATTTCCTCTAAGTCTTATTCTCTTCATCACTACTCCATAAGCGTATTAAAGTGTATTTTGCCCGGATGGGTAGTAAGACGTAATAAAAAATAGAGCACTGAATATTTACCAGAAAGATCCCCATTGGTGGTCACATAGTATAGGGATCTAAGCTTGCAATAGACTTAATAAAAAGTGACGGAGATGTCGAGCTTAGAGTTGGATCATTTCTTTATATCTACCCTCCTCATCCCTAACTCTTAGATTATTCCATTAAAATATCCCTTTAACTGAAACTAATTAAAGTCACAATACTGGGCACTCGGACAAAGGTGCCAGCCACGTTTGGTCTGGTTTTCTGATGACGTGGAGGTCGGGGTTTGAATATAGGTCCGGCTTTAAACTCTCCCACCACACATATGTGGGTGCATTTCCTATAAATTCTACGTATAGTAATAATAATAATAGTAATAATAATTATTATTATTATTTTAGCTTGAAATGCTAGTGTCGTTCAAACATATTTTGATGTGAGCCACATTTCGGAATAGCAAACAAAATAAGATGGGATTTCAGGTGTTTGCAACGAAGCTTAGCTCTCTGATAGGCAGCCCTGATTAATCCCCCAAAGCCCCATCGATAAGGCCATGAAGTTTCAAACTCAGACGTTATCTGAATGTAATCTTAGACTTATAGACTTGACCTTAAATTATAATGACCTCGCCCTTGATTGTTTTATGTTGGTGAGGGGAGGGGAAGGAAAATTATATAACACATATTTTTGACGAGTAGTGCAAACGTCGTGACTAACTCTTAAATAGATTATTTTTATAATACGAAATATTTGATTTGGAAATTAGAATACTAAGAGTTCTACAAAATTGAGTTAAAATGTGTTGATGGAACAAAATATTTTAGTAAATACTATTTAAAATAAAATTCTTTTTCAATACCTTTTTACAGTGGGTAAGATATAACATGAATAAACCCTATTTTTAATTGACTTTTTATTTGTTACTATGTTCAACACCAAAGCAGTTATTATTATTATTATTATTATTATTATTATTATTATTATTATTATTATTAAAATAAATACTTACAGAACATCATACTATCTATCTGGGCTATCCGAATTTAATTACGATAGTGGTATGGTTTAGAAGAACTGTGCCTACATTTTCAGGTAGGAGGAGTAGGATTTTTTTTTTAAATCCTCCTCCTTACACCCAGCCGGGATTTTAGACAAGACGTCTACGTCACTGGTAAACCAAAGTAGACCAGCCTGACGCTTAGGCTAGGTGTCCAATGAAATGGATTCAAAGTTGTTAACGATGTAATCAAAAGTATGAAGTATAAGAAAGACACAGATGAAGTTTATAAAGTGAAAAACTACCAGATTCGTACCCAGAAATGTATTTTGGGTAGGTGAGATTCACGGAAATTTCTCCGCTTTGTAATATTTACCAGAAAATATGTCCCTAAATATTCCCGGAAAATGTAAAATTATTCTTTATGTAAAAAATTCCAGATATTTAAATTAAAGGATTATAATTGACATATCCCAAGTTTTAAGATTAAACTTTAACTTAATTTATTCCAAGGACGTTAACAACAGAATCACTATCAGACAAATTACAGTATAGCAATAACAGCGATTACATTTCTATTTTCACATTCACTATCGATTACAGCGCTTGGTGGTTGAATGTCTCAATAACGCTGGGATTTCTGTAGACCAGATACGTTATCGCTTCATTGTTATGGACCAAAATTAGCGAATATATATCTCCTAGGCCTTATATTTGATTGAATGAACATTTTACCGAAAAATGTAGACTCTAATTGCAATTGTTTCATTTGGTTATATTTTCACTATGTCATGAAACAATCCCACTCCCCCTCACTATTCACACATCACACAATTCAATGGCTTGATTAATGTAGAGGTTCCACCTCCACCAAACAACTCCTTCATTTATTAGTAGGCCCTGTACCTACATCCTCAATTATGATGCCGTAGACCACCACCGGTGCTGGTGGGTGACATAACCATACTCTTCTAATTCGAAAAATGTTCAGATATTTTTTCAAACCACACTAGAGGGTAGACAATACATTACTCATAGTCCGGAGACAAAAGCCGATAGCCCAAAAACTAGTTTTTAGGTTTTTTATTGTTGATATTGATAAAGGGGTATATGAGAATTCAGGAAATGGCAGGTAACACAAACGTACCTTGGGAAGCTCTTAGAATTCCAGATGGCGGCTCCCCTTTCACAAATTAATTGTTTTTACGTAACCTTGTTTTTATTTTTTATATTTTTAGTAAAAAAAGAATTAATTTTACTTTCTTACTATTGGTTCAAATTTAACATGTATTTAAAAATAGATTTATTATCCTTTTCAAGCAATATATGGTGACCACCACGTTTTAATGTGAACAATTTTTACAAACAAGTCCTCAAAATGTTTTTGTTTTCTCTAAATATTTATCTAATGAGTGATATTATTTTGAAAATAATTTTAGTTAATGTTCTAAAGAGGAAAAAGAAAACTTAATATTCTAATATTAATAAAGATATTTTGTCATTAAGTGCAGACAAGTTTTTAATTATCTAATCATTGCCCTCATCGTTGGCCAACATGATATTATATTTTTGCAACATGCACAACAATTGCAAATGCAAAACATAGTGCAGGGTAATCCAGCATTAATACAATAATTTATTTTTTTGCAAGGTTTTATACTGTTACATATTCTTATCACTGTGCAAGAGTAACTTTATTTGTCACTGTGATCGGAAGAAAACCTAGTGGAGGTTCACCTTTGAACCAACCGAAGCCTAGGGGGTCAAGCTATCTGATATGATCCTAACATTGTTCAGTATTATGCTCCTAAGAAACGTGCCACACCCTTAAACTTTCACGTTAAATCCCCATCATCCCTTGAAGATGCTTTGTAATGGTGTATTTTTTTTCTCACCAAGCAAGAGAAAAAGATTTTGATTTTCTAAAAATATATCATTAATCAATAATGATGGATGCCCAGATTATCATGGGTACAAACACCAGTACGTGTAGTGAAGACCGATCTCTTATTGATGTGGTGCCCAATCACCCTGATACGATGATGACAAAACTTGCAATACTAGACTACCATTATGTACTTGCAATCAGCAACTTTATAGAGCTGCTAATGAATATTTATGGGAATATTCTGACAAATGTTCCAATAATATTCTGAGACTTATATGTGTGCATTTTCTGAGGAGTTTTGAGGGCTGCGTGCGTTGAAAGTAGTTTAGTCGAAGTGATGGGTAGCGTCTTTGCTAGAGTGACAAACATGCTCAGTGGTGAAACAATCCCGCAGACCATTTGAGCTTTTCGTATGATTGTATTAAGATACCCTATGCTGTGTTTTTGAGACCCCTAAACCCTCAACAGGCAAAGATTTATGCCAAATTTATAACGTGGAAATGTTTGTCCTGTCATCCTTTACAACTTGTATAATTATTTACTTGGAGATATAAATAACTCTGTATAGTGGCCCTTAGTATTGGTTTGTAAGTCATGTGTTGTCAGTGTTTAGAATGTATTGTTTAAAATATCAGCTAAATAAAACAAGATTTATATAGCCTGACAAATTAATTTTACTAATTAAATATTTAGTGGGAAGGGATATCCCCAATTTTGCTATAATTAACTTTTGGTCATTTTGGGAATTAAAACCCGAATAGCTTAGACCAGTAGTCATAATTTATATTTTCCACAGTATGGTCTGATATCATAAATATAAAGTCTCTTATTGTCCTTGAAATAATATTTAAGAATGATTCGAACATAAACTAAGAGAAGCCACACTTGTGGCTACATGGTCTAAGACGTCCGGTTCTCATTATACTGGAATATTTGTACCTGAGAGGTAGGATTTCAGGTCCCAACCAATTGTACTGACGGTAGTTTTTACTAAATTGTATTCCACTCTCTCTCTCTCTCCACGCAAATAAATGTGCATTTTCTTATAAATTATATCTTCCTCATTTCCATCCCGTGCGGGTAGTTTGGACTGGTAATAATACGCACTGCATACAATTTTAAATATAGTTTTGATAGTACGAAATATTTTCGTTCAAGCTCCACTTTAAAATGTATTCTTGTTTTATCATGTAACATTATCTTGACCAATTTAAGCAAATACTGGAGGTACACTTGAACTGTGGATCGTAATTTGGAAACCCCTGTAGTAGATGCCGCAGTGGCGTATTTTTTCAACTTGTTAGTGGAAACAGAAGGTCCCCGTCGACTAAACACAAAAACCACCACCTGCCGTCTGCAAGACTTCTTGCCCCCTAATTGCGAAGAGTGATGAAGGAGGGATGGGTGGTGGGAACTTCTGAGATCACCACTGTGAGAACATGATTAATGGAGATGAGAGGGCTCAAATCTTGGAGCTTGAGGACCGGAGAAGGATCTGGGCAGCTCTTCATCAGGTAAACAATGGAAGAAACAAATGTTATTTGTTGTCATGTAACAAACAAATACACTCGGATTATATTTAACAAAATGCTGAATTCCGGACAATAATCAAGAAACACGGAAACAGATTGCTTAGTTTTCGTTAATAACTAAGAACCAATGGAAGTTATATAAAGTTTAACAAAATGTTGTATTCTGGTAAATAATTAAGAAACGACGGTTGTTAGGTTAGTTTTAACAGAATTATGAATTTGGGTTTGTAACTGAGAAATGGTGGTTTTTGAATCAAGTTTAACAAAATAACGATTTTAGCATGATAATCGATAAACAGACGTACTTTGATTAAGTTTGTAAAAATTGAGAAGCTAGCAACTGAGAAACAGAGATACTAGGATTAAATTTAACAAAATTTAGACGCTAGTGACTGAGAAACAGAGATACTTGGATTAAATTTAACAAAATGAAGACGCTAGTGACTGAGAAACAGAGATACTTGGATTAAATTTAACAAAATGAAGACGCTAGGGACTGAGAAACAGAGATACTTGGATTAAATTTAACAAAATGAAGACTCTAGTGACTGAGAAACAGAGATACTTGGATTAAATTTAACAAAATGGAGACGCTAGTGACTGAGAAACAGAGATACTTGGATTAAATTTAACAAAATGAAGACGCTAGGGACTGAGAAACAGAGATACTTGGATTAAATTTAACAAAATGGAGACGCTACTAATTGATGAACAGATATGCTTAGATTCAGTTTAAAAGAATACCGAGTTTTACTAAATAACTAAGACAGTTACAACTCAATTAAGAAATATCGGATTCAGGTGAATTAATATTCTATGCGATATACAGTTGTCACTTCTAGTAGATAGTATTGATAAGAACGAAATAATACTATAGCATAGGAAAATGCGATGATGTTGCCTGCTAGAAAAAATATGAATTTCATTTTTTCTAAAATGCCGTAATCTAAGTGTAGTAACATTTTGGGCTGTGATATAAAGTTATTCCTATGATGTTTTTACCATGGATGACCATAGGACTATAGCTTATTAATAAAAATATATTTATTGAAACATGGTCGTCAATGTTGTCACGTTGGTAAGCTCTGCTCCTGGTCATTTGCGAAATAGTATAGTTCTCATAAACATTATTTTACGAGGGATTTGTGAGAAAACTAACCAAACATTAGTTTACACTGCACAAATTAATCTCATGCTATTAAGGTTAATCTCTATATTTGGAATTTTCGTGTCGTGTCTTAAGGGCCACTTTTGAAAGTTTGCTCAATCCCTCAAAATTGTATTTGATTCGACCAATTTCTCTTTCCGTAGGTTTTGGGATGTGTGTAAGTCCAGGAATCCCACATATTATGTCCAAAAGACCTGGTCGAATAATTTATAATCTAGATTTTGATCGTCAGTCATCCCTGGGTCCCTCATAGAGTGGTGTGATTGCACATATGTATCTCTAGAAACCTTTTATAAAGTTATTTTTGTAGTTAGTCTGTTTTGAAGGGTCTTTTCCAGTTCATAGGTATGACATTGTTCTATTTAGTTTGTTTTTACTAATACTTTTTTTCTTTCAAGTTTATTTTCCGAAATGCAAACACCCGTTGCTTTATGGTATGGTATGTGCTATATTGTCGGTACGTAATTTAATCTATTCTCACCCGTTTCTGTGGTCGAATGATCTAAAACATCTCCTTAAAATACACTGGACTACCGTTAGTGGGGTCCTAATCTTGGTTTGGTGTACTGAGGATAGTATTTATTCTAAATAATTTTACGCTCTCCCTCCACGCAAATGTTAGCATACTTATTTTAAGTTCATCTTTACTCATCCCTAATACATGTTGTCATTCATTCGGGATTTTTTTAATAAAGGTTAAAATTCCTTTTTATAAATAAATATGTGAGGGCAAAAAGAGGGAGAGGGAAAGAATCTCAACACAATTCCCACGTCATGTCGGTAGTTTTCCAATCACGAATAACCTCCAGAAAAAAAAAGTGCTAATCTTGTTAAATTATTTGTGAACACATAGAGTACACACACAAAAGCCACTAACTATAGGGCGAATCTCCGTGTTGATACCGGACAACGGTTTCTGGTGGATAGCCAATGAACTACAACGATTTACTCTTTCGCCAGTATCACATACGATAGATAGCGCGTTATGGGTTGAACAAAAAACAGGGGGAAGAAAGTTGTCCATGCCCATCCTCATTATGTAACCATGCTACCAGCTCCACTCCTAGCTGTTCACATCCATTATCAGGCTTGTAGTTTGTTTGGGGACATTGCAAGCTCCAAATGAAAATAATTAAACACGTGGAAGTATAGTAAAGGGTAGAGAGAGGTGATGCAATTCTCTTAAAAACTGCACGGGTCGTGTTTATTTTGTACCCAGACTAATTTTTGATTTAGTTACTTTACACGTGCTGGACCACTAATTCGATGAAGAGGGATTTTATTCGATTATTCGTGGGGCATACAAACTATGCTAGCGATTGTTGGAATGTGCAACTCCCCACCCTCACCCCTCACAACCAAATTTACAAGGGAATGTAGGATAAACAGGTGAGCATCTAAATTGTTTTATTGTTTTTAAGGCTGAGTTTCAGTTGGTTGGTTACTGAGCACAACACACGTGGGCGACCTTTTCGTACTTAATTCGGTAGAGAATTTTATATTTAAATACTTACAGCAACTACCACAAAAAAAAAAGCCATTTTTATTATGTTCATACCTGTTTTGTTAAGGTTTTCAGCCAAAATTTCATTTCTTTTGGAAAATAATTTGCTTACGTATAACCTAAATTAAAATTTTAATGCACATCTTAAACAACTCAATAATGTTTTTGAAATATAAATATATCTAAAATTTCGTTGAATTAAGACCACAACAAACAAAAATATAATTCAAAACAAGTATACTTCGTGTTTCAATTGTATGAAATACAGGGAAATCACTATTATGTTTATCAATGAAAGACAACGTGTATCTCTTCTGCGCATGCGTTTCTACTAAAGCATCAATGAAAACAAGGTAGTGCGCTAAGATCAAACTACGCACGAGTTTCGTTGATAGCTGCTTGTTTTGCTAATAGTCACTATGATAGTTGGTCGTGCTCACGGTAGTAATTGACTTGTACTGAAAGTAGTCTGGTGACCCTCTCTCACTTAGTACATTTAACTGTTATTGGTGAGATTAACTACTGATAGTCCATCTGATCTCAACTCTCCCTTCCCCTCTCCTTATCAACCCACAGTTTTGTGTGTATCATAGCCCTTATTGTGAAATACATTTCCGTTTCCAGATTTCCTAATTTTCATGGTGTGTGTCGCAACTCTAATTGTTATATTAGAATGTTGCCATCCAGATTGTGGTTGCGCATTCTTGATGTAACGTTATGTGCCAGTTTGGCAGCCATTAAGCACGGCATGTGAAAACAGGATGAAAGGGACTTGCCATATTACCGACATGGATGGCATGACAAACTTATGTCTATTCTGTGCCGGAAATGTGGGGAAGAGAAACATATGTAAATGTAGGCACGAAAAATGAATACCTTTGGCTGAGAGGCATCTGAGTGACTCACTAAATCCAAAAGGCCATTGACGAAGGCTACACCATTGAATCCATGCACGAAGCTGGGAGTACAATGTTTATTTCTGCGAACGTTACATACGTTATAGGTTTCGATTTAAGGATAAATTCATAATTTTCTAAAGATTAAACGAGAAGCCAGTAGGTTGCCCAAATGGTGTGCCTTCAAAAATTAAAATTTAGCTTTTATTCGATTGTGAGGAATGGGAAGGGGTAAAACTCGATTTAGATTGTTTTGTTAATACCCTGGTCTCCACACACTTACTTAACTATTTTTAACTCATTAGGAGAAAGTTTTGGGCAAAAGCCATATTTAGCACAAGAGGCCGCTGTGGATGGCCATCAGGGAATCCACAAGTACCTGTTGTTCCCGTACATCACCATGGACAGTGTCATTAGAATTAATAAGAAGGCTATGTTCCTTAATTACAAAATATACGCTACGTATTGGGACCTAACCCTTACACGAGTGTTGTGATGACCTGCTACATGACTTATATGGCTAGGTTACAGCATCCTTAGGACATTTTAAGACCAAGTTTTGTACCATTATTAAGATATATGGAATGCCCCGGCCATTGTAGTCCATCCACTGGAGACTTTTTGGTCTCACCTATGAGCTTGGGATTACGGTCCGTGAAGCTGCATTGGTGCCTTTGTGACTGGTTGTCTCAAAAGTTACGCTTACCGAGTCTGCGCTGGTGAAGATCCTTCCAAAACAAAAACATTGTGCATGATTCACGTGATCACCATAAAACTATGGGAACAGATACGGTGTTAATGTTGTTATTTCAAAGGTGATGGTCAACCAAGAGTCTGTGGAAAGGCACATAGAAATACTACACAAATTTTTAAGAAAAGGCCTAGCTACTGTATGCACCATTTCATGTACAAAAATCTACCGGACTGTGTGTAACTAATGGTTGATCACTGGAAATTACAATACGTTGCCATTTGGGTATCAGAGTACATGCAAACGTACTCGTCACGACTAGAGGGTGACCATTTAGAGAAACTGAATTGTCATATACATTATCATTTATTCAACAGATGTCAACATATGGTATAGGCCTACATGACAATAGAGAATATATTAACAAAACAAAAACGTTAACAGAAAACGTAAAACATATATAAACATTAACAATACAGATATAATCATATATCAATATTTAGTTTATTAATCAAATTGATCGCTTATCCCTTTTGCTGCGTATTTAATTTTTACTTATCTTCAGAAATGCTAATTATAGGTAAAAAATTCAAAATCTGAAAATTTGCATGATGATCATGATTATGATTATATAATGTGGTTTTCAACTAGTAATGCATTTTAAATATGAAATTTAGCTCCACACTGTCTATAAATTGCATAATAATATATATTTTATAGCGATAAAATTGTATACGTCACATATTATTTATGCCACATTTTATCCAAATGTAATGTTATTCTGCTATCAGAACCATTCTTTATTTTACTTGTAAGCGTATAACCCGAACGGGTAGTAAGACGCGGTGCTAAATATTATTATTATATTATTTTACTTGTAACCCACAATAGTGGATTTTGCAGGCCTACTATGGGCCAAATATAATATAAAGAAATTTTTTTAAAATTAGTTTACTTTAACACAACTTGAACAATTTTGTGCTACATTGGTGCTTTTCTCAGTTTAGAGTAGTCTATAAAATCATGTATTTGTCTTGGGCATGATTTCAAAATAAGAAGTAGGTCAAGAACAAAAATAAAATAGCAATCCATTAATCCCTCAACAATGTTTTCCACCACATAAATACTGCATGTG
>CABFWB010006590.1:16494-31808 GCA_902151455.1 Timema bartmani
AGCTGTCAGAAGTCAGCTGTGAGCTGTCAGAAGTCAGCTGTGAGCTGTCAGAAGTCAGCTGTGAGCTGTCAGAAGTCAGCTGTGAGCTGTCAGTCAGCAGCACAGAAGCTAAAACTGAGGTATATTTTGGATTTATAAATTCCGAAAGTCTATTTAAATAATCTTAAGATGACAAAACAAAATAAGATCTATACATTCATTAGAACGAGAGATATCGTTAATTAACAATGACTCAAAGTCTACAAAAGTGACCTAAGACAACGTTCATCATATTATCCGTGGCATCATTCATTACTCAATGCTCTATGGATTGTAGTCTAAAGAAAGACCACCCCGATATCACGAAGCTTCCCGAACAGAATGATTAAATAATTAAATTAATATTATTACTAAACAGTAATTAATTACTAACCACAGAATATTTAAACCCTGAGTCTTTATTATAAAAAGCACATAAGAAGAATCAAGCAAAATCCTTTTAAAATATAATGCAAACAATAAATAATCCCCCAAATCAGACGATACAACATAAGTGACATCTGTGGTGCTTAGTGGAACTTCAGAATGATGGTGGTCCTTCACTATTAGTTCTCTTTTAGTCGGATATTCGAAATTAAGGTAATCAAGTAAGACAGTCATTGTAGGCTCACAATTTTTGTTGTTGTTATAGACCTATATATTTGTTGAAGTATTATTAGAGTTTTGAGATCCAAGCAATCACCATTGTTCTTTGCAAGATTTATACTCGTCTCGAAGACGAAAGTTTTCACGATTACATGAGAGTGTTTTTACCCTGAAGAGGACACACATTTATTGCCAACCCGTATAGGAATAACCTTATTTGATTACTGACTGATCATATATACATTCAAGTATTCATACGTCAAGTCTTGTGGTATATAGCTGTCACTTTTGATATATATTATTACTTTCTACAAAATAAGTGGTTTATAATATGACGTTTACCGAAAACTAATATGTTTGAGTTGTCTAGAAGTTTCTTCATACCTGAGTCCTACCGTACGTCCTACGCCCCCAAATGTCGTCGTTGTGGTCTTCCTTACTACTTATACACTTGCATAAAAAATAAATTCAAAACTTGTGTAAATATAATTTATTCTCATCAATATATTTGACGGCCGGCGTTATCCAACAATTTATGACCTAAGAAAGTTTAAGATAGAAAAGTTTGTGAAATATGTTTTTTTAAAGATACCAAAGTTAGTGTGTGAAACCAGCTCCAGAAACATCAACAAGGAAGAGTCAAGTCAATCGTATTGAGGGGGAAGAGGGACGACCCTGGAACATTTATTTATTCATGAGAACAAAAAAGTGGTGGTAGCAAGAAGTTTTGACTGGGACAAACGATCTCCAGCGAAATGTATGCGACAAATTCGGGAAGGGTCGCCAGATTTGTTAGAACAAAACAAACAATAGTGTTCTAACCCGCATCGGTGAGCACACTGATTAAACGTCAAGTATATATAACGGACAAGTCAGGTTTCTAAACTGAGACGGGTTTTTGAAAGGATTCTTATTCTAATGATTAATTCTACACACTTCTTACACTCAAATGTGGGCACATTTCTTCTCAATTCTACCATCCTCTGGAAAAAACGAGATTACAGTTAATTTTCATTTTTATATTATTCTTACTTGAGATATTTAACATAATAATCCAGAGCACACTGATTGAAAAATAGCACGACTTGCAAACTAGCACAATATTACGTGACGGTAGCAACACCCAGTCAACCGGCCCACAATTCACAAATATTACATTTTCTAACATGTCAAGAATCGAATCCGGGAACTCTAGTTGAGTAGGAAGAATTATCTGTAGGAAATTTTACTAAATGTTGTGTGAAACCCATCGCCTTATAAAGTATGGGGAAGAATTTATTAAAAGTATAATTTGATCTTGTCTTCATATCAATGATATAAAGAAGAATTAAAACATACAGAACCAACTGAACTGACATAGATTCATGAGCTTTTGTTCTTGGTACGTATGCACTTGTATATCTAAGCTTCATTTACATTGAAAGGTAGAAAGCTTCGTTTGCAAGGTTCCACTATGTCACAGATTATAAGATAGGGTTATACTATAGTCCGTCAAGGTAAGAATGCTACCTTTCAGGGTAAACGCAGTGTACACATCTTATAAATATATATAATTTGATAAGCCGATTTCCTATAATTTAAATTACAAAAAAACAGCTAAACCGATTTTCACAAATGAAAACTCATTTTAAAGGCTAGGGATTCATGATATCGGCCAAAATAGTAGCTTTCAACGAAAACCAGATTTTACTAGCGAGTTTTCAGTTTTTAAATCTATACATTTTATATTTAATAAATAATTACTGTACATAATCCAAAGAGTTTAAGATCCCTTAAAGGACTATGAATTTATAAAAGTCTTTTAAATATTATTATATTAAAAACAAGGTACGGTATTGTGATAAAACTTCTACAAAAGTCTGTTAGGCATGAAACAAAAACGGATAGCGAATATTTGTTTGTATCACCATGGAAACCTTGATTTGTGTATGATTACACATCGGTAAATGAAATATTCTCTATTTGGTTAAAAATAATAAATTTAAATTCTTACTCAAAAGGTAAGACATTGGGATATCATTTTAGCAAAAAACACTTCAATACACCCGAATAAGATTAAAATCCCAAATTACAACTCAAGGGTAAACCAGACTAGATAAAACTGACGTCTTCGTCTATATGCCCATTGATACGTGTAGGTTTTTAATATCATTATTATTGTTATTAAGGTTTTTAGGCACGTCGATAAATTTATCAGCAACTTATAAAAATTAATTAAGAAAAGAGTAATATCCCCAAAGAGGAAAATAATTACAAAAAAATAAACCTACTAGAATTTTCTATGATCATCGTTTTTTTTTTTTAACTTGAGCGATGGGAATATCCAGTGATACAAGGGCAGCACAGATTAGTCCAATTTTCGTAGAAAGAACCTTATATGACAGGTATACTCCATTCACGGTAGGAATTACTCTCTGAAAGGCCTTTTTCTTACCAATATCCTACTATATAATAGCTTTCTGGTAGGGAAAAAGGCCTTTCAGAAAACAATTCCTACGATGAACAGACTTTAGAAAAGTTATTAGGTCTAATTTCACCGTTCATACGTCAAGTCATGAGATTTTCAGATGTCACTTTCGATAGATAATATTTATGCCTGTAAACTAACTCTAATAATACAGTAAAATATTATCAATTTTGTCAGGAAAAAATATTTTTGTATTTTATAAAATGTTCTTATTAACAAAATCCTAATTTTGTGATAGGATAGTGATTTAGGATAGTGAGAGGTGATGTTTGATCAGCGTCCGAGACTCTGACCTGTGGGACAGAGGTTATAATCCAGACCATCTTCATTGATTTATTTTGTTACATTCGTAATTTCCAACCTCTCTTAAATGAATGGTGTTAATCTACTCAGGTGTAGATTGATAATAGCCTAAATAGGCATTACGATATAGACTAATCACAGTTTTTAAAATTAGAATCTTCTGATATTTGAAAGAAAATAAACTTATATGTAGGCCTACACACAATTTCAAAAAGTTATTTTAGCATGATTTTTAATGTTTGTATATTTAGGACATCAAAAGTTCTGCCTATTTAATTCAAACTAGTTACTCAACTTTAATAAATTCTGATTTTCAAGGTTTTATAATTTCTGAACTATGTCATCAGTGGAGAGTAATTATACATTTTAGCTTGTTTTGAGTTAAGTCCAAAAAAATACTATTCCTACCTATACAATGAACTTGTATCAAAACATTTCATGACATGAAAGATAATTTCATAAATTTTTAACTACGTTCATGAACTAAATCTCATATTACTTTCATTATGAAAGAATTTATTTGTTTCTTTTTATACTAATAAATCCTTAGGCCATGTGTTTTTAAAAAGGTTCTCCAGCCCTGTTCTATGTGTATGGACCCAATTCAATTTGACTTTAATAATTTTTATAATTTGCTGTTGGACTAAAATATGCACTTGAAACGTGGAACTAAAATGATTGGTTTAGTAAGAACAGTTTCTACTGGGAGATTAATTTGTAACATAAAAAACACATTAAATTGAACGTCAATATAATCCTTTTTATCTATGAAATCACGTTGAAAAATATCACTAAAGTTTTTGTTATTTTATATAGTAATAGGACGACCTGGAGGTTTAGGGGTAAGGTGTCATACTTCTGTGCTGGGGGTCTGGGGTTCAATCCTCGGTCCCGGCACAGGTTTATCTGATTACCAAACCCTTCCTTCACCTATGACAAGACATGTATTAACCACAACTTGTGAAGGTGTGGAATACCAGGCCTCCACCGTGGTTCGGATTCTACGTTAAACTTTAGGGCCTCCATTTCATCTCACAATCACCCTACCATTTCACATTAGCGTAAGTGCGTATAACCTGAACGGGTAGTAAGAGGCGGTGCTAATAATAATAATAATAATAATAATAATAATAATAATAATAATAATAATATATAGTAATACAAAACTAGGGTGGAATATTTTGATGGTAAAATTAATTTTCAGTTTGTGGTGATTTTTCTTAAGATTATAAAATGTATTTAATTAATCTTTATTATATTTTACTTTTAAAAATTTACCTTCTTTTGAATGATTGTTTTAAACAGTTTTTTTATGTAAGATTACTGTAGTTTCAAGAATAACCAAATTATAGTTCTAATAACTATAATTTGGTTAATTAATAATATACATTTTTGGAAAAATGGTTTTTAGCTACGAGCCATTTAAGATCAGTAGTTGTTTTTTACCTTTTCACATAAAGAAAGTAATGCAATCGTGAACAATTCAGATACTTATATTAAGATGGATATTGACGTTTTAGTTGCTCGTAAACTCAAAAAAGGGTCTTTTAATTCTATTTGTCCCTCTTTCAGTCTGTCTATTTAAATTTCCCTGTACCCAAGGCAACAGTCGGAAATGTTTTTGATGAATGTTGTTCAAACTTTGTATTTGTGATTACTGATTATATGATAACTCGAGGAAAAAATCTTGATTTTAGTTCTAGATATAAAGCTTAGGGGAGCATACTTATGACTGATTTTTTAATTTCCTAAAACCCTAAAAAAAGTTTCAACGGAACGATGTATATATATGATAAATGAATCTTAAAACTTGTGTTTTAGAGGAAGATTATTATTATTATTTTATCACCTCGTCTTACTACCCTTTCAGCTTATAAGCTTGTGTAATAATTACACTAATGTTTTTAGAAATTAAGAAGGTTATATTTATAGGAAGTATACCAGCATTTATATGGAGTGAGAGTGGAAAACCATTTTAAAAAACACTCAAAGTACACTCGATTGATATTCTAACCTCCATCTCCCCGTCATCGGCGGTCTAGTCTACTGCCAGAGTAGCGAGTTAGACCCTGTGGCCACCGAGGCGGGTGAAAATTAACTAACGAGCAGATTATATACAAGTTAATGTTTTAATACTTGACATTTTTCGAAAGAGACATTTTAAAATGGTTGTCAATGGAGTGTTTTACGTGATAAATGAGATTTCATGTATAATTTTCTAAATATAATTCATTTATAAGTGGTTTAACTATATCTTACTTTTGAAATCTTGTAATTTTTTTAAATAGTTATAAAAATTTAGTTTTAAAAAAAATGTTGAAGAGAATTTTATATGAGAAGAAAAATTATATGTTTTGTTTGTCCAAGGAAAACATTTAACATGTTTACTGACAACATATTTTTTATATGTATTATTACAATCTATAATATAATACATGAAAACATGTGTACGATTGTGTCATACCATTATTTTATTAAATATTAATATTGTTAATAATAATCATAGTTAACGAGTGGTAGACGTAGCTTTATTAAACATTATTCCAAACAGGTATTGCGTGAATCTTCTTTCTTTGATCTTAAACAACCATTAGGGCTTCAACCCTGATCAAAATTGTAATTCATCTCTACTTCAGGCGAGGCGATGAATAACCAAATGTGAGAGAGTGAGTTTTGAATATTGGTGTATAAAAATATTGTTCCTCTAAATAGTGTAAGAATTTAGGGAGGGAATTTTATAATAGATTCTAGTAATAGTAACATGGGTTACCCACTTGAATGGCTGCGTGGACTAACGCGCTAGTTTCGTGTTGGGCTAGTCTGCCGAGGACGGGTAGATTGGGGTTAGGACTTGGTCGGGTGCACTGAGGATGGTTTCCCTAAATGGGTTTTCACCCTCCTTCCACACGAATGCGGGTGCACTTACTCTCAATTAAACTTTCCTATCAGTGTAATTAGTATATAAGCGTATAGCCCGAATGGGTAGTAAGACGCGGTGCTAAAATAAGAATTGGTCCAATTTTTGACGGTTGTTGAATTAACCAGCTTCCCGTGTTACGTTTAAGGTTGCATTTGACTCAATACATACCAAAAAAAGGTTAGTCTACTTCAATAGATCGGAGTGGAGTAGTCATTTGGTAAACAGTCGTCAATATTCGTTTAGAATTCCAGAATTCCTTACAAAGGAAGAATAAGCATTTGTATATGGCGGTTTTTAATGACAATGCTAATGCAGCGGTTGCAGATATCCAGCGACGTTTTCCACGCCACCGTACTCTAGGGCAGATTCGATACAAATTACGTTCCGTACATTGAGAGCGACAGATTCATTACCAAATTGAGCCACAGAGCTAAGAGCTATTCACGTATGGACAAGATGGAGTTTTAAACGTATTAAACTGAGGTTCGGTTTATGGATGAGGTATCGTATCGAATTTAACTAACGATGACAGTAAATATCTGTATCGAAAGAATAGGTAAGCCAGTTCATCCTAATGCCATGTTTTTAGTTGTCATTTGCTTACTAACTCTACTGAATTAAGTATGAAAGTTAATTGCCGCACTTACAAAACTAAGCCACCTAGCCTTCTCTTAAATTAGTTCCATCCAATGTCCAGTCCAACTCATTACACCACATCTCTATCACGTCCATTTCTGGTAAATTTCGTGTAGATTGTAAATTACTCATCCCTATCCCATTTGTGTAATAAATAAAGATAGTCCAGATGGGTAGAAAGACGTGGTGAAAAAGTTATAATATCTGTATTGTCATTAAGCAATGTAAATGAACTCTGTTTTGTAATATAATGAGGCTGTACAGTGTAGAAGTCATGCTCCATACACTAATAACACCATATGTAAAATAGCTTAAACCAATTTTAAATTCTTACTCAAACAAATAAAATATTCCAAAGGTCGTTAAAACCTTAAAAATAATATTGCATTAATTGTTCATTATTGCAGATGAGTTTCATTTTAAAATTTAAATTGATTAGAAATCCAAAAGAAAAAGTTTTTTGCTAACCTCACATCTCGTTTGATTATAAGATAATATTTTTTTATGAAATTATGTTGAAATATGTTGATCATGTTATAAAAATAATAAGATAAAATTGAGATAAAATACTTTGATGAGCAACTCTGTTATAGAGAAGAAGGGCTGTATCAACACTAATTAGTTCTTCTTGCACATTTAAATCTAAATGGGGAAATTCTGGCTTGTTTTAAGTCCACCCATGGGCTACAGCCGAAACATTTGATGAATTTATTCCAAACTTGATATTTTGATACTATATAATCCTACCTAGAAGCAAGATTTTGATCTAAGAACCAACCATGACATTACAAATATTTTACTCTTTTTTAAAGTTTGAAGGTGGCTCTAGAGATATTTTTTCTTCACCATGTCTAAGTATCCGTTCGTATTATAAGGATATATATCAAATATATATCATATATATTTATTAACTTTGTATCTCATTACCCGTTTGGGCTATACGCACATGTACTAATTACGCTAAGTGTTATAGATAAGGAAGGTTGAATTAAAAGGAAGTGTAATCGTACTTACGTGAAGGGAGAGTAAAACACCATATAGAGAGAAACACTTTCAGTAAGCCTAGCCGAGCTTTGAACCCCGTACTTTCCGTCAACCACAGTCAAGTCTATAATAAGAACGACGAGTTAGACAATAGTTAGTTTTATATAGGGGAAAAGTAGCTATAGTCCAATTAAGGATTAAATCCCAGCCTCCAGCAACCACGCTAACGATTAACCACACGCCAAAGGTTGGTAAATTACCTGTGATCTATGTCTTTAAATATATACATTTAAACAGTTTACTGGAAATAAATCTCTAGTAATATTTTTAATAAGCTTTCCAAAATAGGCATACTAACCTATGGCTTATCGTATTACTGTAAACGGTCAAGTATAGAATTCCTAGCTGGGTTAACATTCTCAACCATTCAATTTCTCCATTCAAAAATATTTTTTTACAAGACACGGAAACACGGAAAAATCACTAATTTTTTTAAATGACAGGGTCTGACTCTGGCTAGAGGATTATTCTGGGTAGCTCACTTTTACTAGCAATGGTCAGTTAAGGGCCGTAATTATATACGAAACTCATGAGCCAACTTATCTCAAAGTTTAAGAATAGCAAGCAATTCAGATTGAAAGGGCTCACGTCCGAATATAGAATATATACACGGCATACAGATTAGATTCCTGTATCCAGATTTCTTTCAACATAATCTATTTTAATCACGTTTTTAAACAGTAATTAATCTGTACTTATTTAGTGTGTGTATTTACCGCGTCTAACAAAACATCAGTTCTACTCCCATATTTACAACAATGAGTTAGGAATGAGATAGAATTTAAATTAAAGTCCACCCGCATTTGCGTAGAATGGAAAACCATTTGAATAAATAATAAACAGTACGCCTGGCCGATCTTCAAACCCCAACCTCCCAATTACCCGCATACAAAATTAGACGATACTGACGTCTTAGTATGTGTCCGTTAGTTTGATATATAATTAGTTTCCTTAGAGAGATCGGAAGGCATTACATTAAGACATAGCACGGATTTACTAATGAGTGGTGAGGTCTTGAAAACATTCCCCAATGTTACAGTTCCGTGGCAACAGGGAACAGTGTAGGCGAGAGTTCTGGGTCCCAGTCGGACTTTCATTTCGTGAACTGAAATGTCAGGGGTTACAGGCGCTTTTACGTGTGGAGGGGCGGCAAGCAGAGGGGAAATAGAGTCCATAATAATCCGATGCTAGGGGCTGGGAATTCTCGGGCTTAGAGGGTAGATAGAAGGGGAATTATAGAAAAAAACATATCATTTATATAATAGTCTCACTCATTTACTAACCCATCTAATTTAAAGAGAAATTTTAATAGTTTTACTAGGAAACGTTACTATGACGGTTTAATGTAATCAAATTGAAAACCCATTACAGGGAATTCAAATATCACCCTAAAGTCACAATGATATCTGAAATATCCAGGGAAAACACACTTACACTTTCTAATACACATAGTTTATTAAAATACCACTTTATATTCAATGACAATTATTTTTACGTAACTTTCATTTGAGTTATCCGCTTATTTACCTTAGTGGGGTGGTGTGAGGAGGATAACGTTTATAAATGTACCCGCATTTAGTGAAGATGGAGTGGAAAACCATTTCTGAAAAAACAACACAGTAGATCTGACAAGAAATCAAATTCCAAACTATTTATAGTAACCACAGAAGCAGCTATTAAAATAATGACTTTAAACTAGGAAATATGTTTTTATTTGTATTTTCTAATAAAAACTCTTATCAAAAATAAAAATGAATTCATACACTTTCACCTCAATATTGGGCTTAAGAAATATAGTGCTGATAAATATGTTGTTTTGAGCTGTTTTAATTGATTCAAAAATTACAAATGTCTGTAAGCGTACAGTATTGAAAACTGCAAGAAAATTAAAATGTTCAATAAGGAATAAAATAATAATACAATATTTTTAGAAAGTTAGACTAGAGTTTAAAGAAAACTTAAAATATTATTTTTAGTACATAAGTTTAATTAACCGATGTTATTCATAGCTAGTAACTTTACATTATGTTTTGGAACCTTGCCTTGATCCCTTAGCTTAATAGTATATTTATAAAACTAAATGTAAAAATAATTAATATAATGAAAGGGGTCACAATCTTTCTTACAGAATTGTTAATAGGAAATTTTGCAAATATGCTGTGATATTCGTTGTAAACTTTGCTTATTTTTATTCAAAATCAGTGTTAAATAATACATTCCACCCCTTTTATAAACATTAATATATATTTATATTAAGTAGATATTTATGAAGAGACAAACTATAACATAATTGCTTATAAACTAGGAGGCCACCAACATTTAATTTTGTACAAACACATAGTGTGTATAGCACGTTGTATTATTATTATTTATTATTATTATTCCTGTTCTAACAAAGCCCCTTGTAATTACCTGTGTAGGCAACTACAACTGTTCTAATGTTTGGCTTATAGGTATTATTACCCCTATGTGCAACAATAATACTACATAATTTCCCGCTCATCCGGACTATGCGCATATTAAACTAATTAAGAACACAGAGTAAGTAAAATGAATTTTAAAGAAATTAAACGAAAAGGCGAAAATCCTCAAACGCTCGAACGGGATTTGAACGGAATTCTATCCTCTTGGGTCAGAGCTAAACGTTCCACGAAAAAACTGTAGCCGAGCTAACTCTGATTGTGTACTGAATAAACGTCTTATATTGACCAGTGTAGGCAATTGTGTATTCTACGCTGTGTAGCCTGGTACTGGTATTATTACCGCTATTCTGACTGAGTCCCTTGTTACGGGTCAGTGTAGGCAATTGTCTAATATATATTGTCTAGCAGCTGGAATTATAGCTCCTGTTCTATATTAACCCCGTGTTACTCTCAGTGTAGGCAATTTTGTATACGTAGTTGCACAACACATTGTATAGTTAGCCCTTTTCCATTTGAATTCTTTGTGATGAGCAGGGCAGGCAATTATAAATTTAGTTCCACTCTTTAATTTGGTAATTAGCGCATTTTACTACTGTCTTAAGGGTTCTGGTTACAATTTACAAAAATACTCGAAGAATTTAACTTTGGTGAAATTCAGATTTACCCATTCATTTTTATAAACTAATGGGCAAGTAACTGAATTTTGTGATTGATCTAGAAATAAATTAGTTTAAAAGTCGAGCTCGATACTTATTGGTTACTTGAATACACAATACACATTAATATAATGTTTTCATTTAAAACAAAATATTAACTAACCACTACGTAAAGAGTTACGTCACTTTCTCTATTACATGAAATGAGTTTCGAGAAAAATTCCACTGTTTTTGTAGTAGTTTATATAACTAATCAAATGGAATCAGACGTCAATCACTTAACTATTTGTATAGTTACTTAATAGTAACGTAACGTAAACGTTTACCTCTCCTTTTAATTTATGTTATATTAATAATAATGAAGTTCCGGATTTTTATAACCTATAAAGTGTCAAACTATTACCGATAGAATTACATTCAAACTTCTAATAAATTACTTTAAATTTACAAAAAATGATCCAAAAAGTGAACGGAAACTCGCATTAAATTAACAAGGACAAATTAAACGCACACTCTACAAATGAACACTAAGATATCCGCATGTAACGAAAAACCTTTAACAAATAAACTTGCATTTCGGTAGATCCTTATATTTTTTTTTACAAATTCTTGCTTTAGAAGCTGTAGCTCTTTCACCAACCCCTTTCAGGTTTAGTAGTAATGAATTACTAGAAAAGTGTATTTTCCAACTACGCAAGTAAGGAAAGTACAAATTCATTTTGTATTCTACATAATATTCTCAGTTTAACAATTTTGTGGGTAGGAATCCTATTTTTGAGTAATCATGCAACTTACAAAATATCAGTCATATTTAGGCCTATATTCAAAATAAATATTTAAATAACCAAACAATGACAAAAAGCAAGATAACATTACCTAAAATATAAAATGAAGTAATCTGCAAAATATACATTTTTACAACCAGGGGATCATAAAGGTGATTATGTAATCCTACAAATGGGTATTGTTGGTGATTAACTAAAAAAAGGTAATATGTCACTAAAATCCTGGCCCTGGAAATAAGGGTGTTTTTTCACATGTGGATTTTTTTGGAGCTTTTTCATTCTCTTTCTTCATCAGTGATGGCATATTACATCCTTTTTTCCCCTTAAAATAAGTCATTATTAGCTCTTATTTTTAAGCTAGTAATTAAAATTTCAAACTAATTCTGATTTTCAAAAAATGTATTCCAGGGGAGTAATGAAAAAGAAGTAGAGAGGTTAAATGGGAGGAATACAAACAGCGTCGGATAAATAGGTACTTTGGGAAGCATTTGACATCCCAAAAAGTGTTCTATAGTTTGGGTGTGGGGAAAATTTATTTTATGGGTGCTGCAAAAATCAACAAAGGGTTTTACTGAGAGCTCCAACCAAATAAATAGTGCAAATAAATTTGCTGATAGAAATTGGTACTGGTTATGAGACAAGTGTTCGCCTGTATCGTGTACAAATAGGAAATTTGTTTTCATAATTCATGGTCTACTGCTGGATACATTATACATCTTATCTAACTGGAGAAAATTAGTAGCATTTTGTGAAATTTTTTTTTAGTTATTAAGTCAAAAGAAATGGGGATTTAAAAAGATGAAGAGCTGCTGAAAATCAAAGTTGGAAACGGGGAAAGAATTGACCAATTCAAATACATAGGAACTCTGCTGGCACAGAATGTTTACTGCACTAAGGAAATTATGTCAAGGATCACCATGGCTAAAAAAGCTTTCAACAAGAAGAGGTTACTGCTGAACAGCAAATTGAGTTTTTAACTGAGAAAGAAACTGACGAAATGCTGTACGGATCAGAAATGTTGACTCTTAGAAATATGGAAAATAAATACTTGGAGAGCTTTGAAATGTGGTGCTGGAGAAGACTTGAAAAAATCGTGTGGACAGACAGGGTGACAAATGAAGAAGTCCTAAGAATAGTGGGTGAGAAGAGAAACAATTTGGATGTGATACTTCAGTACAGAGCAAACTGGATGGGACACATCCTCAGGAGGAACTGTCTTCTGCACGACGTCATAGAGGCAGGGTTGAGAGAAAGAGGAGCTTAGGAAGAAGGAGGATTCAAATATTGGATGACTGGAAGGGAATAGGATAATTCTGGGAGCTGAAGGAGCAGGCAGAGGACAGGGCACATCGGTGGTCTAAGCTAGCTAACAAAGGAACGGAACTATTATTTCATGGTTTTAAAATATATAGTACTAGTTATTAAGCCACAAAAAAAGTTACACAGGTCGGAGTCGATCCATCCCTGTAAACTAGCTTGAATAAAGCCTTATAGCTATAGGCAAGTCGAATACTCATGACATAACGTTTGCAAGTTTGTTCGTAGAGCTTTTAGGAAGAATTATCATTTTTACTTCATAACCAGGCACATTTTATGTATGACTCAATTTTCGAAGTAAGAAAGGAGTAGAGGAATTTACCGAGGCACTCGCTAAAAATGCGATATAAAAAGTTTTCTTGCAGCTCCTGGGGATATCCATCCAACACAACTCGCTCAATTTAACACATATTTACCTTTTCCAACATCTTCACTTCTGGGTAGATGATTCAGTACTTCTGGGTAGTAATAAATTCTGGCTTATGCCGTTGGCAACAGGAGGAATAGATAATATAGATATGTGACATACAATCGCAAGAAAAGCGTACCTCATACCATTACACAAGCATCTTAAACCATCACTCACAATTCACAATCACACAAAAGCATAATCTACATATATTCCCCCATACCTCTTTCTAAGAGAAGATGCTCATTCATATCTACCCCGAGATTCAGTGCTCTTATTTCATAATCAACTTAATACAGGGTAAATAATTAATAATTATGCATTTCAAACATGGCTCATTTCTACGGTTCCACTTTATGTATTCGCCCATTGTATCACGAGGATAAGTACTTGCAAGGGAAACCTGTAAGTCGCAAAGCAAAATTAACCTAATCACTCCCAGCCGTCTTAATCTAACTGTTAAGCACCTCTGGAGTAAGGCGATAGCCGAACGATGTCTTATTGTGGATTCACACGTACACTGAAAAACAAGCGAAGAACAGACGTAATCACGCGGTGAGCTCTACACCAATGACATAATATTAGCGCATTATGCATTGTCATTTTGAAAAAAACTTGAAGTTGTTTCAATTTTTTAGATTCTGCGGGACGTCATCCGCATGGGAAATCCACTCAAATTTCAAAACAAACTCAATCAGTGCACCTATATCCACAAATCAGATACAAACAAACACCTGCGCTTACAGATGTTAAGAGATTGGAAATAGTTCGTTAAGTGGAAAGAGGGTTTGTCGTTCTCTTTCTGTTTTATTTTTCACGACACAAACTAGTTAATATGAAAACAGTCATCGTTACATTAATCTTAAGGAATTGTTAATCCACTAGAAAATAAAAGATTATGAATATAATCTGATTTTAGTTTGGGTTGAAGAGCATCATGAACCAACATACATCTATGCTAGCACGTACATTTCCAAACCACTTAAGCAGATTACGCTCTTAATTTTCGCTGTACGTGTTAATCAAACTTTAAGGCAATGTTTCTAGTGTCAACTAATCTCCCAGTATACGAATATCAAACCGTTCAAGTCGAATGGAGAATTGGCTGGCCACCGAGTCTCAGCTATATATATGGTCCTTAAGCAAGGGTGGTTGGAAATGTAATCATGCATTCAATGAGGTGTGTGTCCAAAACCTGTTATAGCTGTGAGGCCAGGTATTTTGATTATCTACTGGTTGGACGTAATAGGACCTTCACTCTCTGTTATAAAAGAGGTAAAGTCACTTTTGCACATGTACAACCTGTGCCTAAGGCACTCGAGCAGCTGCAGACAGGCGATGAAAAACCGGCCAAAGATTACAGGCAACTTCAACACCACTACGAGTCTTCCCTGGTATTTTCCCTCTTCAATGCCAATGGCTTGAATTAATTCAAAGGGACAAGTTCCTTTTTACATAATATATTTGGTTAAGATCACCATTTCACTTAAGGTTACGTCAGACCACAGGGTCAAAACCAATCACAGTCACACAATCTGTTGTATATCTTAGATGTTGAGATGGTGAACATAACCCATCGCCAACAGCACGGCACCATACAAACTGCTAGACAACAAACTGCTCGACAAGATATAAAGAATAATTTTGAAAGCTGGGTGGGTCAAGTGGCCGACACGACTTGGACCAACTGCTAGACAAGCTCATGTATAGGAGTACAAAGTGATAGACAA
>CABFWB010006591.1:0-10713 GCA_902151455.1 Timema bartmani
CCTCCATTTCATCTCACAATCACCCTACCATTACACATTAGCGTAAGTGCGTATAACCCGAACGGGTAGCAAGACGCGGTAGTAATAATAATAAAGTTTCCGTTCAAAAGCCACCCACTATCCTCGTGGCAGATATTCAACAACTGTGTCCAATAATATTTATAAAAACTAAACTAAACGTAACGTACCTACTTGAGCCAAAATACGGGCTTTACTTCCATTTCTTTGTCTCGCACATTAAAGTTGGACGAGGAATTACGATACTCTTATTTTCACACAATTAAAACTTTTGCTTGAAATAGACCTTGGTACTTTAAATAGTATAAATACGGTAATCAAACAATGGACCCGCCTTGGTGGCCGCATGGTCTAAGGCGTCACTCTCGTAGTAGACTAAACTGCTGCTAACTGGGAGATCGAGGTTCGAATCTCGGTTGGATGTACTGAGGGGGTTCACCCAAAATGGTTTTCCACTCTTTCTCTCTCTTTCCACGCAAATTTGGGTACACTTAATCTAAATTCAACCTTCCGCATTCCTAACACATTAGAGTGATTAGTAAATGTGCGTATTAACCGAATGGGTAGTAAGACGTAGTGCTTAAAAAACTATTGTTTTTTCTATAGAAGTTGAAAAAATATTGAATATCAAAAGGAACAGTTGCAGATCACATGACTTGACGTATGAATACTTGAAAGTAGTTCCAGTAACTTGTTATAGCTGTTGGGATATGGTTTTCTTGATGTTTAGTAAAATGCCTCCATATCTCTCTCTCTCTCTCTTCTTCACCATTCTTCTTCTCCCATCTCTTTCTTGGCCTCCTTTGTGGTATTTTTCTTATATATATATATATATATATTTTTAGCACCGCGTATTACTACCCATTCGGTTTATACGCTTATGGACTAATTACCCTAATGGTTTTAGGGATAAAGAAGGTTATATTTGTAGGAAGTGTATTCGCATTTGCGTGGAGGGAGAAAGGAAAACCATTTTGAAGAAACCTCCGTACAACCGACCAAGATCCGAACATCGGTCAGCAGTCTAGTCTACTGTGAGAATAGCACCTTAGACCACACGGCCACCGAACTTGGCTATTATTCCTTTTTGCTCATTATTTGTCTATGTTCCGGGCGCACCATCTTTTTGTCAGGGTAATAGTCCCCCCCTTGTTACTCCCTTTCATCGTAGTATTATTACTACTATTACCAGGCCGGTACTTGATACATTACCAATCTGTGCTATTACCAGGCCGGTACTTGATACATTACCAGCCTGTGCTATTACCAGGCCGGTACTTGATACATTACCAGTCTGTGCTATTACCAGGCCGGTACTTGATACATTACCAGCCTGTGCTATTACCAGGCCGGTACTTGATACATTACCAGCCTGTGCTATTACCAGGTAGGTACTTGATACATTACCAGCCTGTGCTATTACCAGGCCGGTACTTGATACATTACCAGCCTGTGCTATTACCCAGAAAGGACCATTCTAATTCTCGTAATGCTTTGATGCTCTCCGATTGGCGGGCCACAGGATATACCGAGCGCGCATGTGCCGAGAGCATGACCGGAAAGCATTAAGGTCCCTGGCTGTTGGCCACATATTACTCCAACACACACACACACACGCAGGGGAGGGGGGAAGGCACTTCAAACCCCGACAAAATGATGGAATACACAACTACAACGCACTCATGGGAGGAAAAGAAAGACCTTCATGGGAGGAACTTGTTTTTTTTTCTGTTTAAAAGTTGTTTCGTTTGCAGTTTTAATTAAAGTAGCATATTTTTTTCGTGCGTGTTTTATTTTATTTCTCTCTCTCTCTCTCATAGAGTGTGTGTTACTCTAGTGTGTAAGATGTCTGTCTGCTATAGTAGAATATTGGGAGAAGAGCCTTTTGTAAAATAAGTTACAAACATGTTTTATTGCGGTCAACATTGATAACATTTTACAATATTATTACTGTTATTTTATAGTTATCTATAGTAACTATTACAAGTTACAGCTGTAGATTACATTACTTGACGTATGGATTTATGAAAATTGTTTTAGGACTTATATATATATATTATTTACTTTTCACCGCATTTTCCTAACCGTTCGGGTTATACTCCTATGTCGTAATTTCACTAACGAGCTAAGAATGAGGAAGTCTGAATTATATTAAATATATCCGCATTTGCGTGAAGGGAGAGGGGAAAATATTTTAAAGGGAAAACCACCCTCAGTGCACCCGACTGGATTTCACCCCAATCTCCCCGTTATTGGCAGTCTAGTCTATGTTGTGAGAGTGAGGACTTAGTTCGACCCCCGGACCGGGATAAAGAGTATTAACTAAGGGATAGCCCCTTCTCTCCACCCCCTATAGTGAACCAAAATGATTTTAAGGTGGCCTGAAAGTAAACGCGAGCTAAGGGCGGTATTTTTTTACAGTTTTTACAGCAAAACATTTTTTTTTGTCAAAATAAATCTAATATTGCTCCAGTACAAACATAAGAGTTAGATTTTCTACACTTGGTGATATCAACAGTTGTTGAATATCCATCATAAACATAGCAACATTAGGTGAGGAACATTTTAAATGGATATAAAAAGTCCGGGTCAAAGTTTACTGTGTCTATGACAGATATTCAACAACTGTTGATATCAACATGTGTGTAAAACTAAACCAAACGGATCTAACGAAGGACTATTTTAATTATTTAGAACAAAATAATATATTTTTTCTTATAAAAACTGTAAAAACGATGGACCAAATCTCGCTATACCTCTCATCCCCGCCAAATAAACAGCTCGACGATGTAAGTTTTCCTAAACTTAGAGCGAAAATGTGTAGGCCTAAATTTTAATAAAAACGTATTAATCTAGAGAGTGGTATTTATCTAAGGTAAAACTCCCTTTTTTTTTGACGTGTACTTTAGACACAGGGTTATTTCTAAACGCTGAATTTGAACAGGTAGGAGCAAATTTGCAAAACAAAACGTTAAACCGAATGAATCTCTAATTGGTCAAATGTGTGTTTGCGTGCCGCAGACTTGCCGTGTAGAGAAATTCCTTTCTATTATTATTATTATTATTATTATTACTATTTCCCGCAGTTTGCCATGCATGAATCTATATTTTATTATTGTTTACTTTGTAATTATCTAGACTAGTTATTATCTGTGCGCAGTTGGTGGTGTTGTTTTTTTAAAATAATTCCTTAGGTTTTGTTTTTACGGTTTCGGACTGTTTTCGATACAGATCTCTTCCTAACTGTTAATTTGGTCAGTCACACGTTAGCTCTCTAATTGTCTGCCCAGGCCTGTGGCCGTGAAATACTGCGTATTAACACGTCCGCCGAAAAAGAAAAGAAAAGAAAAAAAGAGCAGAACTGAAATGTGTTCACGTGACGGGCGAGCTCTAAACCAATCACAAGACATCACTGCTAGCGACAATACCGGCTTTGTCCGCGCTTCCCCTTAAAATCCGCGTGGGAGAACCAATCAAATTTCAAAATCAACCGTTACGATCCGAGCGCATGCGCATTCATAGTGAGAGACGAGCAGACAGTTGCGTCTACTGTCGTGAAATAAATAGCTCGTTAAATAAAAAGTGTGTGTGACATTTAAATATTCTAGCTAGGCCTTGTATGGCTTTATTCGATACGTTTGTAGTTTGTATTTGTAACTACAATACGATAGAGAGTCGGTTAAACGGACTAATTATGATCAAGGGTGGTTCGGATAGTCGAACATATGGACCGGATACAAACCATGTGTGGAAAATAAATAATTTTATGAAGATTAGACTTCGTAATAGAACTGGACTTACGATAGTAAGGCATCCATAACCACACTATACGCAATCATTTGATCTGGTAATAGCGGAGCAATACATTTATCAATGTGAGGTATTTAATTTGTACTTTCTGAACCGATTATATAAACCCACTAGAATTTCTATGAGCGAGAGCGAAAGAGCCGGTAAAGGTATTTCCACATAACTTCCAGGGTTCTTTTACACGCCACAATCGACATCGGACCGAAGGAAGTTGTGCTACCTATTTTTATCGCTCAAGAAAAATCCAGTGGTCCCGGCTGGGTTTGAACCCACGAACATCGGGTGCTGAGGCGAGCACTTTACCCCAAGACCACAAAGGTCGATGGAAATTAGTAGTTTGTTGATATACAGTAAGTTATGTAGGCCTACTATATAGCTACACTTCGTTTAGCCTGAAAGGTGGCAGTCTTACCTTGAAATATTACACTATGGCCCTATCTTATAAGCTACACCATAGTGGAACCAAGCAAGGTGGCAGTCTTACCTTGAAATATTACACTATGGCCCTATCTTATAAGCTACACCATAGTGGAACCAAGCAAGGTAGCAGTCTTACCTTGAAATACTACACTATGGCCCTATCTTATAAGCTACACCATAGTGGAACCAAGCAAGGTAGCAGTCTTACCTTGACATATTACACTATGGTTCTATCTTATAAGCTACACCATAGTGGAACCAAGCAAGGTAGCAGTCTTACCTTGACATATTACACTATGGTCCTATCTTATAAGCTACACCATGGTGGAACCAAGCAAGGTAGCAGTCTTACTGTTGTCTAACGCCGTAATGACTTAAAACACTGGGGAGTTATTTTCCTCCCACAGGTTTACATTCGGGTGATTGACGGTTACGGATAATCCACGTCCGGTTAATCGACGCTCAACTGTGTTCACAACAGATCTAACAAGTTCCTGTTATTGAACTAGAGGATTCCATTTGTAAGCAAGTTTAGTTCTAGATATTAACGATTTAAGCCATCCGAGAAAATGTATGACCTAGAAACGAAGAGTAATGCTAATATTGACCTCTGGCTTAACAAACCTGTAACAATAGCTAATTCTAGCTTAGAGCAAGCCTGGCTACCTGCTTATAAAATGGAGAAGGCTGTAAGTCACACCTCTATATCTGATGTTAATACTGCGCCCCTGGCGGCCGATGAATAAAACAATGGCGTACAGTCAGACGCTAAACTATTTCATGAGTTCACTTAGGGTTTGTTTAAAAAATATAAAAAGTTCTAAACCGAGGTCTAAGTGTGAAATAAAGGGTCCCGTAAATGAGCTATATTTAATCGTTGGTGGATGATAATTACAGTCAAATTTTGATTGGAAAGGTCCAATCTGACAACTAGAAAAGCTACTAGATCTACTTTCACGTATTCATACGTCAAGTTATATTATCTGCAGCTGTTACTTTTGATAGATATTATAAATATATACACAATAACATTTTAATAATTTATTAAATTGTTATGATGGTCGACCGCTAGCTTATATGTGTTTTATAAAAGGTTGTTTTATTAAAATCGTGCTTTACTGCATTATTTGAATACTTGTCACGGATAGCGCGCAATTAAGTTACGACTTTTTAAAGCTATACCAAAAATGTGTAGCCTACCTCCTTAATACGTGGTGGCTCACATACCACCTTAACTCTAGGTGGCTTACATACCATATTAACTCATTGTAGCTTGCATACCACATTTACTAGTGGTGACTAACATACCAACTTAAATTGTAGAAACACAAAGTTTCCTACTCTAAATTTAACTCCCCAGATATTCTAAGATGTCTTCCACTAAATTCGAAATGTTTTATTTTCCCCAGTGAACAGTTGGCTGCAGTGTGTGGAACCCCCGTATTGCCACCAGCGCCCTCAGATAATAACAATACCGCAAACCGAGAGGGTAACTGCTCATTACCCTGGACATGGAATAAATACCTCCAACACTGCTCGTTTGATACTTAAGGGCGTTAAAATGTGTAATCTACATTCTTCCTTCGCGGACAAATAAAAAACATGAACAATTTTATGACCATAATGTCATGTAATCAAGTTACCGGCCGAGATAAATTATGCGCTTGTGTGTGTTAAATTTTTTATTGGTGATGAAATGCTCCTCAGGGGAGGAGGCATAATTTTATTTTTAAAAATGAATTTAATATATTTAGTTTATGTTGCGCTTGCTTAAAAAGTTGTATCATACCGCCTTGGGAAATTAAACAATTTATTATAACACTATGTGTTTATAATTATACTAGTGGATTTTTGCTGCGATGACTGCAGATCATCGTGTTAAAATGTATTCCAAACTTATTATTGGTAAAAGTTCTATTGTCTGAGGCTTCACTCGACTTTCTAGTTAAATATCTACTCCACAAAGGCTGTCAACTTTACATTCATTTTGAGCTTTCGGTGTTTAATTTTAATCAAAACGTATATTTACCCTTCACAACCCGATGAAAGCTTTAAAACGACCCCTCTCCCAGCTCTCTATGTGTTATTATATTTAACCAAAGAGGAATATTGTATTCACCGATACACAATCATTAACAAATCATGGTTTCCATGGAGATGTAAACAAACAATGATTGTACAGATGAACCACTGCTCACAGCAGGAAAAGATGGCAATTCGACAGGAAAATAGGATGTTTTTATCAACATCCTAGAGCCCTAACCTTTAAAATGTGCATTCCTTTGTCAAAATTGGTTCATCCGTTTTCTCTTTATTTCAATTACCGAAAAATGGGCTTATCACATTATGAATACTATGTCATCTACACATGTATGATTTTTTTAACCGTATATTAAAATTTTAAAGCAAGACATTTTTTATTATAATTAGATATAGATTGAAACCACAATATATATTTTTTTACGAATTCAGATCTTATAAAACATAGTAAATATAAAACATCACTTTTTAAGTTAGTGTAAAAAATAGAAATAGTAAGTGAATGCTAATATTTGTTTTGTTATAATCCACTATGACATTAATGCATCCGGTAGATTTGCATGGTCGATACAGACAGAAAAAAACCTGGAAAAGTCAGAACATTTTTTATGTCAGGGAATTTAATTAAAAATAAGGAAAAGTCCAGGAATGTAAATACTTGACTAATTCTACAGCTAAACATTTCAACAAAGGTGAGATATTTTGTCTATCGATGCACACAATGGACTGATCTAGGGAGTGTAATAACACAATGAACTGATCTAGGGAGTTTAATAACACAATGAACTGATCTAGGGAGTGTAATAACACAATGAACTGATCTAGGGAGTGTAATAACACAATGGACTTATCTAGGGAGTGTAATAACACAATGAACTGATCTAGGGAGTGTAATAACACAATGAACTGATCTAGGGAGTGTAATAACACATTAAACTGATCTAGGGAGGGTAATAACACAATGAACTGATCTAGGAAGTGTAATAACACATTGCACTGGTCTAGGGAGTGTAATAACACAATGAACTTGTCTAGGGAGTGTAATAACACATTGAACTGGTCTAGGAAGTGTAATAACACAATGAACTGATCTAGAGAGTGTAATAACACAATGAACTGATCTAGGGAGTGTAATAACACAATGAACTGGTCTAGGGAGTGTAATAACACATTGAACTGGTCTAGGGAGTGTAATAACACATTGAACTGGTCTAGGGAGTGTAATAACACATTGAGCTGGTCTAGGGAGTGTAATAACACAATGAACTGATCTAGGGAGTGTAATAACACATTGAACTGGTCTAGGGAGTGTAATAACACAATGAACTGATCTAGGGAGTGTAATAACACAATGAACTTGTCTAGGGAGTGTATCGAAGTCAAGACTGTAGATGTAGCGTTCTGCTTACTTGAGTTGGTTGGACAGGGTTTGTTTTATAACACATTCACACAGGGACACAAATAAACATTAAATATTGGTTAAATAATGTATAATAATGTTGATGTTTAGTAGACGTTAGGATTGATTTACAAAATATGGGATCAATTTAGGAAACAAACAAATAATGGCCACTCTCCAAAACTGTAAAAAAAAAAGGCTAGGTCGGGGAATTTTACAGTAGCCTAAAAGTTGTGTTGCCACCCTGGGAGTATATTAAGTGTGTGGGGTTAAGTCTGCCCTCTATGTTGGAGATAAATCACCGATAAGCAGTATTAGAGCTCTAAAACTAATTCCAACTCAAAATTTGACACTGAAAATAAAAAAATATTGACTCCCCAAATCTTTAATAGCCTTAATAATATTTAGCTATTCGAGGATTTCTTGGCAGCTCTTTCCATGTCTCGATGAGATTAGGTGATGGTGATAGTGAGTATAACAGGGAGGAACCAATGAAGATATTAACCTAACTTAGCCCTAATTAGCAATTAACCAAACCCTTGTGAAAATGGGAATTATTCCTTTAAAGAAAAATCCCCCTGTACCAGCCGGGAATCTAACCCGGGACTTTTAGGTAAGCAGCCAAGTGCTCTGGCTACTACTATACCATGAGGCCTGCTAGGAACTATGATTAACATTAGGCTAATCATTATGATCATCTTGACAAGATTATTAAATAATATCAAAGCCATTAAAAATATCATTTTAACGCATCACGTTCAATCACAATTTATACCGGCCATTCAAGACTACCATTTAAATTTTTTATTGCCTCAAGTATAAGCTGATGTATCAATATTAACGATTTAATGGTTTTATAACTCAATCATCAGATTGGCCCGGTGCATAAACCAGTAATAAGTTTGGACACTCTTCTTATTCAGGTTACATTTATTGTTATTTATGTTACAAGTCGATGTTCATTACGTCATAAAAACTAGTACTTTGATCATATGAACAAGTGCGTTCATAAATGATTTTTTTTACAGCCCCTGCATACTAAGATGAACTGAACTATTGTGCGGGAAAAATATTCGATGGGGCTTCGATTGAATCGCGCTAATTAGTGTTTATATTATTATATTAATATATTCCCTATTAATATACATAAATAAAATACATTTGTGAAGGCATCAATCATTCTTATTTCTTGCCTTTCAATTGGACTGGAGGCTGAAATATAAGAACATACAAGACAAATAAATTATTGTATCCATAATCAGTAGCTTCTCCCTACTGATCTAAGAATCGCCGGTTCAATTC
The DNA here is from genome assembly GCA_902151455.1 of Timema bartmani. Lineage (NCBI taxonomy): Eukaryota > Metazoa > Arthropoda > Insecta > Phasmatodea > Timematidae > Timema > Timema bartmani. Next base: position 8,990 of record CABFWB010006591.1, read on the forward strand.
CCGATTGGGTTCTCCTTTCACAGTTATGAATCAACAGAAGTTGGGAGCTGTGTATTTTCTAGAATTAAGTTAGCTTGTAAGTATGATTTTTTTTTAGTCGCCACGTCTCACTATCAGTTTGGGTTTTACGCATATGAAAATATGACGCTAATGTGTTAGGGATGAGGTATTCTAAAGGTCGGTTCATAAAGTGCCCATAGTGAGTGTAGGGAACATTATTTCACATCTCGCATAGTGAGTATAGGGAACATTATTTCACACCTCACATAGTGAGTGTAGGGAACATTATTTCACACCTCGCATAGTGAGTGTAGGGAGCATTATTTCACACCTCGCATAGTGAGTGTAGGGAGCATTATTTCGCACCTAGCATAGTGAGTATAAGGAACATTATTTCACACCTCGCATAATGAGTGCAGGGAACATTATTTCACACCTCGCATAGTGAGTGTAGGGAACATTATTTCACACCTCACATAATGAGCATAGGGAACATTATTTCACACCTCACAGAATGAGTGTAGGAACATTATTTCACACCTCGCATAGCGAGTGTAGGAACATTATTTCACACCTCACATAATGAGCATAGGGAACATTATTTCACACCTCGCATAGTGAGTGTAGGAACATTATTTCACACCTAGTATAGTGAGTGTATGGAACATTATTTCACACCTCGCATAGCGAGTGCAGGGAACATTATTTCACATCTCGCATAGTGAGTGTAGAGAACATTATTTCACACCTCGCTCCACAATTATTATATTATATATTTTTCCTCGAGAAAATAAAAACATCTTGAAGTAATTCAAGTCGTGTGGGCCCCTCGTACAAATAGAGCTTGGCTCTCATAATATAAAGAGGTGTTTGAAAACATTTCCTAGAGCTCTACTTTGTTGCTGTTTAACAAATTGCAAACACGCTAATTCCTAGGGGCGACTTGTCGTTCCGCTGTAGGGTTGTAATATTCCTAGTTTATACAGCCCCCCAAGAGCCATAAAACTGTTCGTTCTTTGCAGTGGAGCCACCAGAATACGTAACAAACTTTAATTTCCGTAGCGGAAATAAAGAAAAAAAATTCCACCACATTTGTATTTTATTTGGGTCGTAACCGCGGCTTCGTCCGTAAATCGTAATACGGTATTTTCTCTCTCACTCCTCTCTTCATCTCGCTTCCTCGCACTTTTACTTCTCTGTCTTTCCTTCACTGTGTTCTTATTACTCTCCAGAAGGGAGGAAAATTCAAAAAGATATTTCGTTTCCCAAGTATAAGACTGCTCAGTATAATTACATAAAGTAAAACGCTGAAAAGAAGACTGTGTGAGCACAGATTGGAAAACATAACTTAGAGCAACGTGTCATTTGACAGGATTAACGAGATGAAATATTTGGGATCAATTCTAACTAGCAATAACAATGTTAGATTGGAAACTAGGAAAAGGTAACAGTCGGGAAATGCCCGCTATTACTCTGTCGGTAAGTTGTCATCTTGCCTGCTATCACTCGGTCGGTAAGTTCTCATCTTGCCTGCTATTACTCTGTCGGTAAGTTGTCATCTTGCCTGCTATCACTCGGTCGGTAAGTTCTCATCTTGCCTGCTATCACTCTGTCGGTAAGTTGTCATCTTGCCTGCTATCACTCTGTCGGTAAGTTGTCATCTTGCCTGCTATCACTCTGTCGGTAAGTTGTCATCTTGCCTGCTATCACTCTGTCGGTAAGTT
>CABFWB010006592.1:0-12901 GCA_902151455.1 Timema bartmani
ATCAAAATAATATGTATGTAGTCTACACTCGGTTTACACTGAAAGGTGACATCAATACTTTAATGGACTAGACTAGCCTAGAGCCGTATTTTTGTGTGTGTGTTTGTGTGCAATGCCCAGAAAAATCTACGGCCCCTAGAGATCTGAAATTTTTAACATAGATGGACGGAATGCACTTCGAAGCAGGATTTTAAAATTTACAATTAGCTTTTTAACTAGGCTATTTTAAACAAACATTTGAAGAAAATGTTTTTTATCTGTTTTAGATTTACGTTTCAAAGATACGGGCACCATTGGAGGGGTGTGGGGGCGAGAGATGCTTATATAATTCTTATACCACAGTGGTTCCCGGGCAACGCCGTGCGGGATTGCTAGTAATTCATAAAAGAAAGTTTGATAACTTTTAAGATAAATGGAGTGTAGGGTATATAATATGTTGAATAATTGCTTCAATAAACTGTAAATAGATTTATCTATGCTTATGGGCCTATATGATTAATTAAACTTTCGAACTGATTTAACTTTTATTAACAGACAGAACCCTCTTTCAAGGTCGAATGATAAGGCAGGATTCACAAACAAACGGCCCGCGAGACATAGCTGACCGGCCCGTTTGTCTGCAATAATCTTTAGATTACTATCCAGCCTGCATCCATATACTCTTACAAAATACAATAGTTTAACTTTAGTGTTTACTACTTAATTTTAAATAACAGAAACCCTTAGAACTATTTAAAACCATCCTATATTTTTGTTTTAACTTTAATTACATGAGTATGGGAATTTTAATTTACACCGGGAAAATACCAGTTTGGTATCTAGCCTTCCTCTATCAAATAGTCATGTTTTGATAGGATCACAATTTGTGTAATTAATCCATATACTCTCACAAAATACAATAGTTTAACTTTAGTGTTTACTACTTAATTTTAAATAACAGAAACCCTTAGAACTATTTAAAAACCATCCTATATTTTTGTTTTAACTTCAATTACTTGTGTGTGGTAATTTTAATTTACACCGGGAAAATACCAGTTTTTAAATTAATTCAAGTATATATTAATGATTTTAAATACATAGCATCAAATAGCTACTATAGACCTGCATTAGTGGCCAGTGGGATTGCTTTTTACGGTTCTATATAATATATCACACATTTAAAAAACACTTTATAATTACATTTTAAACTATTTAACTGGTCAGAACTTTCATCCTCATTTTGGTGAAAACAATATTAAAAATATCTAACCACTTCTTAAGTAATTTGGTATTTCTAGACGTCTCCAATTCTCCTCAGTGCTCCTTAACAAATAATCTCAGTTGACAGCCAGTCCCTTAGTTTAAAAAAAAGTCCATTATGTTTGAAGTTTTCTTTTAATGTGCAGTCAGAGTAAACTCATTTGTATAGGAGGATTATATTACTTAGTGACGAGTTGTCACGGGGGAGGGTGCTACCTGGAGCTTGCTCGGTGACCGACAGCCGACAGGTTAACTCCAGGAGCTCATATTTTGTATCTGCCTTCTAGTAGATTCGAGTTTAAAGTGAGTCGTTTAAAAATGCTCACTTGATTGCGCTGTAGTCACTTGTGATCGCACCTAGCGATCCCAACGTTGAAGGAGTAAAGCCTTGTTTAACCCACTGTCTGTGGATCTGTTCTTTCTTTCTCTGTGCCCTTGTTTCATGCGAACTAAAATTTATAAGCTATCGACTTCCCCGGGAGCGCATGCGCACTTATAAAATTACGTATAGTGTAAAGTAGAAGAGCGCTAATCATACGTCGTCTCGACCTGCCTGCAGAGCGCAGTGTGATGTGCAGTGTATCTTTGTTCAGTGACGAGTTGACGTTACGCGCCTCTGTGTTTTAATTTAGTGACGTCGGTGATATTTCTTGCATAAGTTTTGCGAAGTATTCGTTATTTTTTTTTATAACGGATAGGTAATGAATATAATTAAGAATCAAGATCGTATTTTGGAAGCTATTGATCAATTACGTAGGCGAAAAGCGCGTCCAGACGCTGAAAGAATATGTAACTTTGTGTTGCGTCGATTTTCCGTCAATACTCAAGATACAAAAGCGGACTTAAAACGGCTCGTTGATGCAGATATTGTTGTTAAAGTCGAGTATAAAGGTAATACAAGTTACAGGAATGCAGCAAAGTGGTCAAGGTTCGCTGTGTATAATAAAAACAAGGAGGAAACTCTGGGAATAAATCAAGGTCTGGCCAGTTTAAGTAGCGGTATTGCGGAGTTAATTATACAGGAACCCGATTATTTAGATTTTGGAGTGCCAGTTATCGAATTGAAAAAGTTTATGCAACAGAAAGACAAGCCATTATTTACCGAACAAAATTTCGAACTCATTTTAGAGCATGAAGTAATCGCTGGAAATCTTGTTAAACTAGAAAACGGAAACTATTCATTAGCAGATCACCCCGTTCCTTCTAGCTCACGGGTAAACAATTCAATCGACAATGATGTCAAAATGCTTAAAATTGACTCTTCAAGTTCTTCAAATCAACATTCTGAGGACGATAACGATACTTCTTTGTCCCAAGCTAATAATAAAGTGAAAAATTCGTTTTCAAAAACAAATTATAATAGCAATAAAAATATTCCAGACGCTGCAGTGAATTTATCGCTATCTTCCGACAGACCTATGGAAACTAGTGTAATGCCTGTTGGAGGATATCGTGTCGGAGGGCGTAGAAAGGTACAAATGTTTATAAAAACTAATATAAAATCTATGACCTAACATCATAATATAATTGCCGCCGTCTTGCAAACTTTTAATTTTGCCTATGATTAAAAAATGGTTTATTTAATCGTGAAGCCCAAGTTTGTAATTCACAATATTTATGATTCAAACAATGTATGCTTTTTTTTGCAGCGTGCCAAGAAAGTTTTTGATCCGTCTGATAATAATTTACCCACTCGTAAAAGGGGCCGACCATTTGGGAGCTTAAATAAATGTAAAGATCCCAATTTTTCTTCACAAAACAAAGTGGTTGAATCTGCTGTCGGCGTTTGCTACATTTGTCACCAGAGGAGCAATCGTCGCGGGAATTATGAGAAATTAATATCGTGTAGGGACTGCACTCACAGAGGTAAATAGCTATTTCAATATTTATATTGTTATTAAACCCCTCCTCACGTTTTTAAATCCATAGGGTCAACTCTTTGTTAAGTTAAGGTTGAATATTTTGTGTTGATTCATAAGTTGATTGTATTCCAACATGAGTGATTCATACAACCATAAATTTTGCAATGGCTGCTCAAACATTTAATAATTTTGTAAATAGGCTTAAGTGGAAAGTTTCTTTTAAACTCGATGATTAATTATTGTTGTTATTGTGATTAATTAATATTGTCATTCATTGCACAGCTATTTGTTTAACCCCATCAACACAATACAACTTAGTCTTATAGGTTGAGTGTATTCAGCCAAAACATTATTAATAATAGCTGAAATAAATATTAGGTGTGGACAGGTTAAGCTTATAAAAGCTGAAATGGTAATTTAATATTTCCATATTTTCACACTTGACCACATTTATTTCTATTGAACCTAGGCTCCTACATTTATCCATATAGGCCCCCTAGCTAATTAAAATGACGTACCTAGCAATGAGGGAAGTCAGGAGGCAGTACGGGCTACTAATCAGAACCATGTATTTATCAGCCATGTTGGGGATCCCCTTAACCCCTCCCCCTCCTTTTAAACATAAAAACTAATATGGTACATTACTACCATAGTATTGTAATTCACCTTCTCACTAACTTTGAATATAAATCTTTATTATGATAGGCCTAATGCTATATTATTGAGTGCAGAAATCATTATAACTTAAGCTCATGGGATATAATCGGTCGACGGAGTCATTCAATCATTAATTGCACTGTCTTGGTTGCAGCCAGCTAGATAGGGGCCTGTGATGTCACGAATAATATGGCTATATAAGCCAATAAAACCTGTTTTTTTTTCTAACCCTGTAGGCTACCATTGATGGTTAAATAGCTGTGGGGGATGTTTTGTCTCTGGGTAGCTTGTCAGAGGATGTGGGAAGTTGCTCATGCCTTTCTGGTGTGTGTTAACGGCTGTTGAAAGGATGGTAAACAATGTAGTGAATATTCACAGCCACAATCCTCTACAAAAGCTGTTTAAATATAAAGTACTTTTAGGTCCATATCTCACACACTTTCTACAATTTTATAGCAAAAAATTACTTAGTAATATTAGCTGGGCAAAAGACTTACCACAAGACTCGAACACAGCACTTTGTATGCTGAAGCTGTTCATACGCTTATTGTGTAACAACACTGTGTTTATTTACATAGGTTATTTGTGTTGTGTACGACTGGCTTGTTTCCAGCACATCGTTCTTGCGCTGTATTCACCAATGATTCAACACATTTGTCACAGTGGCAGTGTCTGAGCTGTAAAACTTGTTCTGTCTGCTTTGATACATCAGAGTCTGTAAGTAAATTAAACTAAAATACTAATGTTCATTATCGGATAAATGCTTGACAATGCCACCAGGCTAGTTCATTAAATAATAAACTTTTATTGAATTAAAAAAACATTCAAATTGTTCTTGTTAAATATGTTAAGCACAAGCACAGTACAATTTTCATATAAACAGATCTACTCTCATATAGGGCCTAGCTATGGTATTCATATGCATTTAAAAAAATATTAAAATGTTATTAACGCTGGTTACAAAAAGAATGTTTGTATTTTCTAAAAGGTTTTTCCTATTAAAATTAGGTTGTATTTAAACTTTGGTCCAATGAAATAAAGTAGGCAAGGTCTACTTCACAACTAGGCTGAGACATGTGTGTGTTTCACACTCCTCCCTGATGAGTTCCGATAGAATTAAACCTAGGTCAAGGGTTTGGGCGGTAGCGATAGATTTTCTTCAAGAGGTAACCATTACCTCCTTGTCCAGTGGCAGCAGTGTAAAGTGTGAACTGTGTTCTTCTGTTCATTGTAACAGCCATATTGTGTTCTTTATGTTTCTATCCACCTTTACTGCACCTTCTTCCAAATATAATACAATTACCTTATAAAGTGAAAAGAGGTTTTCCTTATATGATATAATATAATATAATTATTACTAGTCACACATTTTAGTGCTTACATTTGGCGGGTAGATATATTTTAAAGTTTTATTAACTCATTTAATATAGTATTAAATCTTATAACTTTTTTACTTTAATTAAATATATCTAAACCAATTTAAAACAATTAAAAATGCTTTTTCATATTATACTAAAATAAATGGCACTGTTTTATTACAAAATTCTGTAGATTTAGGTTACCGGCACTGTGTAGATTTATGTGACTACTCTAGATATATTCATACGCACAAACAGCTTATATATGACCTACCCCTTGCCCCTTGGAGCTCTCGTGACCAGTGTCAAAACCAACAAATCGAAAGCGTCCCTGCGACAGGTGTCTTGAAGGCTAGCTTACTATTGGGTATAGGGAGCTAACGGCACTTGCTTGTTTGGTAAATACTACAGAGTTAAATTTTGAAAGAAAAAATAAGTTTTAATGATGCAATTCTTCAACATTATTTCTGAAAATCGCGTGATTCTCCATGGATGAAGTCTTGAAAGGATATTTTACACACAATACTTTAAAGAAAAATGCACTTCATCCATGACTTTTTTTTTACATATATGAGAGGGGCCCAAATCAGTATCATTACAAATACCTTAAGGCTTCAGCCTACAATGCTGTATACAGTTAAACCCTTTAACTGCTGGAGTTACTTTCATATAAGTACCAAAAATACAACTGGTATGTTCCTATATGATGAAACGAACAATAACATAGATAGCAATTCTTATACATACAATAAATAAAAAAATGAAAATGTTGATTCTGGCTCAAATAGTCACCTCAACCACTCGTTTTGAGGACTCAAAGAAACTAAACTATTGCTCACAATGGTTACAATACTAATAAGTCATCTTTGCAAACGGTCTAGCTAACAGTTGAGGCAATATCACAAACACAATTACTGGTGTTCCCGACAACTCCCCTTCATGACTAGAAGAGTGATAAATCAAACAACCGCCCTGACCTCTGTGATTCCATGATATTAAACTGTACATGGAACATGAATCTTAGCTCAAGTAAAATATCTACCCCGACGACTAATACATCAAATGAGTAAAATGTTCCTTGTTCACTTAATAATAAATCAGACACCTATTTAAATAAAAAATAACCAGCTCTAGAAGATGCATAACAATTTTCCAACCATTGAATTAATGTAAGATATCGAGAGACTGTGCAAACAAGTCTCTCTTAGGCCTATAGTGCGTAGCAGATCCATGTTTCCTTGGACCTCTGCACTGCCATCCTTCTGGTGCAAGAATAATTGTGTGTTGGTTCAGGTTCACACACATCTTATATGCCTGACTAGGGGTGGAGGTAAGAGAAAGACTTGAGAAATGACGACATCAAGGCTCAATCAGGACTCGCTGGTTGGAGTACGTGATGTCCAAGTCGCTGGCTGCATCTCTCGTCACCACAATTGACATAACTCTGACATCAGTTCACTTCTGTAGATGTTATAGCAACCACCACAATTGACATAACTCTGACAATCAGTTCACTTCTGTAGATGTTATAGCAACCACCACAATTGACACGCCAACCCACAGCCATAGCGAGTAGAAAAATGATATATAAAGAGATTATTAGTATGAATTAGTTAGTATTTTAAGGCGGTGGAAATCATATAGTCCATGAAGGAATAGAGCTATTTTATGATGGAGATGGTGAGATTGTCTTGAAGATTGGAATCTGTAGCATCCAAATGCTATATGGACTTTGACTTGTCACTTCATTGTGCTTACACTCAAGTACGCATTGCTTACCCAGAGCCAAATAGATACATAAAGGAATTTATCATTAACAAAAAAGTTATGAGTGTCATTTTAATCATTGATATGCTATTGTCTGGTATAGAATGTGTTCCTTGTTCTACATACAAATCCCAATGTGCAACAAATTTTGCTTCTTTCGACTCTAACTGTAGTCTGTGTGTGAATAGCGCCGCACCTGCGTAGTACGTTCCTTTAAGCTGTATACTCGCGTTCAGTCGGTCGCTCTTGGCTGTTATCGCCACAAGACCTGCAATCGCTTGGGAGCAGACCCTTTTATTCCTAAAATGCTACATATTCTTTGGTTATTTCCTTATTATACGTGACCAAAACCACATTAAAATAAAAATAAAATTTATTTAATTTTTAAAACAATCACCAGTCAATAATGGTTGTACTTTTTAACGTATTAATATATTGTGTTAGGTTATATGTGTGAGTTGTGTAACATGGTATTGACAGTGTATATGACATCAAGATAAGCAATCTTGCTTCTTATGTATTAAACCGTTGAGAAGCATGGATATCCAGTCGAGACCATGCGGATCTAGATCAACCAAAATGTGATTGCATCATAACTTTAAAACATAGCTTTGCTTCGTGTACTTTCGAGGAGAAAAAACAAATAATACAATGTGGCAAACCTACACCTGACCTGAACATTAGTACAAAAGTAAAATCATGTTTAAGGCGTTTCAGCTCACATTTGTCCTCATGTACAAAAGTTATACTGTAGGTCTTGTCTTCTTTTTTCAAATGACAAGTGTTTGGAACAGTACTGGTTACAATGACATGGCCAACATACACAAAGCCGTTAAAAACACAGTTTGTCCCAAAATCATTTACAAGCCATGATCGCTGAAAATATGTCTGGTAAAACTAGAATTGATCTAATGCTTGATGGACAGAAAAAAATACGGGATTCACAGCACAATTAACTTGTTAGGATAAAAACAGACAAATTATGAAGCGATTCATTCTTGTAATTTGTTTTTTAGCACGGCAAGAACTGGCATTTAGAGGCCACGACGAAACGTGTGAGTCTTTCAATAAATGTAATTACGTTGAACATCTTTTAAGTGAGTATGATGAAAAATTGAAAACCTATTTAGAACATTCATCTATATTTACGGGACGATCAAATTTGATTCAAGATGATTTGATCAATGCCCTTTCAAATGTGTTACTGTCTATTATAATAAAAGAAATATATGAAACCAATTTTGTTTCCATCACACTGGATGAAACAACAGATGTAAATAATTTTTCCCAAGTGTCTTCTGTCTTTCGCTATGTTACTCAAGATGGAGAGGTACATGAGAGATCTTTGGGCTTCAGAAATATTTCTTATCACAGAACAACGAAAGCACTATGTACATCTATGTTGTAAAATTGATACAGGAGTATGGTTGTGAACAAAAGCTGATTGCACAAAGCTACGACGGGGCTGCGGTCATGGCTGGGCACTTGAATGGATTGCAGTCCAAAGTAAGAGATACATTTCCGAATGCAATTTTTTTATACTTCTTCGCTCACCGGCTGAAGTTTGTAGTGTCGCAGGGCGTGTCCCTTATCAAAGACTGCAGGATTTTTTTTCTAACTATGAATTACCTAGCATGATTTTTTTCAAAATCAACCAAAAGAACACGAGCTCTGGATGAAGAAATGAAGAAAAGGCTTCCAAGAGTAGCTTCTACAGGCTGGAATTATAATTCTAGATTAGTTGAAACTATTTACGAGTATAGACATAAACTAATTTCGTTGTTTGGAAAGATTACAGATCCAGAGTAAAAATGGGATCAAGAAGCGTACATTGCTGCCCGTGGATTTGAAGTATCAATGCATGATTTCAATTTTAATTTTCTATTAAATACATTTGCTGATATTTTCCCTCTTACTGATAGATTATTTGATATATTGCAAACCAAAATTAATGGCATTGCTTATTGCATAAATGAAGTAAAGGAATTTCAAGATCATTTGAAAAATAAGCATGAATAATTTGAGAGATTTTGAACAAAAACCAAAGATGTGAATGCCTTAAAAAACGTCCAAGAAATACTGTTATCTTTGATGTAAAATATATATTACAAACACCTATACTGTGAGATTTTAGACAAATTTATAATACAGCTAAGTGATAGCTTCAAAAACTTTGACTCATTATGTTTTTTAGAACTCTTACATGTAGATAATTTTGAACAATACAAACGCAGTTTCCCAGAAAGGGCTTTCCAGACCTTAAAGGACAGCTATGGTAATATGTTTGATTTCCCTTCTTTAAGATCACACCTTGTAGTCACCTACATTTCACACGATTTGCGTCACAAAAAGTCAGTGATTTGCTTATTTTTTATTAAATCAAATGATCTACAAAGAGCATATTGTCAAGTGGTAAAACTGTGTGAACTTATTGTAACCATCCCGACAACAAGTGCTTCCGTTGAGAGAAGTTTCTCAGCATTAAAAAGAATAAAAAATTATGCACGCAATTCACCAGACCAAGAGAGGCTCACAAACTTGTCAGTGCTATCCATTGAAAAAGGTCTTCTACAACAATTAAGGAAAATCCACAGTTTTACGGTCTCATGATTGAGGAATTTGCTAAGGAGAATAGAAGAATTTAACTAAATTACAAATAATTTAAGCACCTTAATATATTTAACATGAAATGTAATTTTTACATTTAAAAAATCTTGATAGCTTACCCTATAAAAATATTCCCCACATGCCACTGTATCACACTAATCATCCAGTATGAGCTGTACCTTTGGTAGTGTACTATGTCAAGTTGAATAGATATACTTGAAATTTTACATAAAATATAACTATTTCAAAGCCAAGTTGTATAGATATTTGTGACGGTCCTTGTCTTGGGCTTCAATGTATCAACTAATGTAAATTCCCCAAGCTGTGGTGACATTTGAAACATTACGAGAATGTTACATTCTTTGGATATTCTCATTTATATTATTGGTACATTATTTCAGTTAATATAAAAATCGGTTTCTTTTTATGTACTTTACTTGGTGTGATTTCTACCAATTTTTCATCATCAAGCAAGAAACATTTATTTTACTTATCACTAGACAATTGTCATTTCTAACACTTCTGGTCAATTGAATGCTCAAACACTAAAGTTGAGGGCGCTCAGGCAGAGAATACTCAGACCTGATTGTAAAGTGTAGTTTCCTTGTTAAGAGTGCACTCATAGTATTTTTCTTGCATAGTTTTTAAGTTTACCTTCACTGTACACCATATTTAATTGCTACTCGGTCCAAGTAAGCTCGGATGAAAGTTGGTCACATCCTGAACATACTCCGATCGGATGGCACCACCTTCACTCGAATTGGATGTATACACGATATGAGTAACATCTGAGTAAATGCACACACATCTTTCAAGTTTGCTTGGTTCAAGCAAACTCTAATTGTGTCAACCTAACTTACTATTTAACATTTTGACACAAGTAAATATACTTGTAGCCACTTTAACAATTCTCAAACAAAGTGTAAACACATCTGTCTAGTTGAAGAATTCTGAGCAAAGATTGATTTGATAGTTCATCTGAAATCGCTTACTTTGTAACACAAGTATTGACACGTCCATTCACCTTCACATTTTTCAACCAAGAGTTGCCTGTGGGCTTTCTTGTGTGAACCCCTACTTTAGAAATCTTGAACCAAAAAATCTATCGTAACTGCGTTTCTCCTCACCCACCAATCAATGACGTATTATACGCGTCAAGAACCAGAAGAGGTAGGAGCTATTACCAAACTGCACTTGTTCAAGAGTTGACTCATTCTTGGACGTGAAAACAATCTGAATATACAAGTACAAATATGAGAAATACTTTAAAGGTGAATAAAATATTTAAATAAGAAATTGGAATATTATTTATGTTAAAGAGTTAATCTGAAATATGTAATGTACAGCCATACATAATCACACTGTTCCCTTAAAGGGTAGACAAGTAACTGTGCATATAGCTCATAAAACAACAACTCCATACTTAATCCATCCTCACTAACTTTCTCCACACTTCCCTATCCTTGTATACTCCCTTCTCTTCAACAACATCCTGGAATGAACGCTCAACGTTCTGGGCACGGAAGAAAGTGACATAGGCGGTACCCCTTCACTCGTATTTATTACATTGTGATGATGTTAGTTTACTTTAACTTTATATTCTAAATGGTAAATTAACTATAATTTGTTAGCCAATTGCTTAGGTGGATGGTTGTAAACCAGTTTGTATGTTAAGTATCAACTACCTTTCAATTAAATAAGTTTAAATGATTGCTTTAATGTTATTATGGCCTGAGATACCAAAGTTGAAACAACCTTAGTCATTTTTCCTCTTATTCTTTAAAGATTTTAACTTAATTACAGGCTTATTATACTTTCTGTGAAAGTTATTCTGTACAGGGGTTTCTGTGAGTTCTAAACTAGTTTACAGTGGTGATTATGTGTATTATTTCTCTTGGGAAATATGTATACAGTTACATACTAATAATGCCTCTGCCAATGTGGTGCATAAAGTGATAGTCTGACTCTTGATTTGTTAAGTTAGATAACCTCATTGTGAAAAAGGGACCTTTAATGTTTCTGATACAACACTAAATACTTCTGATATCCCACAACTAATTAATCAAGATAAAGTATTGGACACAACAGTACATCTCATAAAAACGTTGAAATGTTTTGTAACCAAACCAATTCATGTATTTAAGAAAGGGTGTGTAATTTAATCAAAGCATTAAATGAAGCCCTTTCAAGATTTGAAGAGCATAACTCTCAAAGGTTTAATTGGGATGTACTGGAAAATCTTTCTCTTCAATTCATGCGAGAGGAAAGATAAATGATAATCCCTCTCCTCTGATTATATTTGACTGTGCACTTCAGTTTGTCCCAGAGGACGATCAGAACCAGGGAATGATGCCCTTGAAAGAAGTGCATTTTAGTATTTAACAGAATGGGATTTGAAAAAATACAACAAAAAATTCCCGCATCTGGGTACCTACACTTACAAACATGAACCTGCATTTACAACATCTTTCTGGATTTAGGCATTTGTCTTTAGGAGACCTTTGTCTTTACGAGTCACTAACCGAAGAATTAAAGCTGAAAAAAAAGGTAAGAAAGTATCATGCTGCGGGACTTATTGAAGAACTTATTAAAGTACCCTTAGGAAAAAATCTTCCAGAATAGTTTCAGTTGTAACCTGATAAGGTGTCAACACAATTTTTAGTGCCAGAACATTCATAAGAATGAAAGTTCATAGTGCCTTTTCACATAGATTTAATCACCATTATGAAAGTGATTGATTCCAAAAAAAATTTTAAAAAGTGCAAAAAGATTTTAAATTAAAATAATTTTAATTTTAATGTAAGTGCAGCTACTATTGATAATTTTTTAAATTCTATTTTATAACAGTCTAATACAGGGTCAGGCAGTCAAACGGCAAGATTCCTGGAAGGGCTGGCGGGTGTGGTGGGCGGTTGTGAGAGAGGGGGACTCGATCTTGGGTGTCTAGACATCCGGAATTTAGTAGCCATGAAGCGTTGGTTGAGTGAGCAGCATGCGTTTGCCGTAAAGGCTTATTACAAAAATGAGGATAGTTTCGTTGGTGCTCGACGCGCCTTCTGGTGAGAGTTTCGTCCACCCCCACACGCTCCCCTGCCTTCTTAAAAACCCAACCAGACCCCTGAGAATATTGATTGTGTGCCTGTAGCCTTAGCAAGAAGTCCGCGAAAATTGGCTGGACGACACAGCGTAGAACTTGGTTTCAGTAATCAAACCGTGAGAAGGATTCTGAAGAATGTCCTCCACTACCATCCATACAAGATTCAGGTAGTGCAAGACCTCAAACCTCAAGATTACAATAGCAGAGCACGCTTTTGTCAACAGATGTTAAATATCATTGAACCTTAGTGGCTTCATCAACAAGCAGAATTTTCGGTACTGGACCGAAAATAACCTACATAATCTCCACGAAAA
>CABFWB010006592.1:13101-31791 GCA_902151455.1 Timema bartmani
TCTGCCCTTTTTTTTTTTTTAAAAGAACATGATAACATGGTGACTGTGAACTCTGATCGTTACGCTGACGTGTTGTTAACTTTTTTCGTGCCTGCTCTCGACGACTATGACCCAGATGAAAACACACTTTTCCAGCAATATGGCGCAACTTGCCAATTTCAATGAATTTGCTGAGGCTCGCATTTCCTGGTCGTCTCATCAGCAAGTTTGGAGATTTCCCGTGGCCTGCCCGTTCACCACACTTGTGGCTCCAGACTATTTTCTCTGGGGTTACCTTAAATCCCAGGTTTTCAAGAAGAACCCGCCCAGGACCAGGGATGAAGGGGCGAATTCGGCAAGAGGTCAACAACATTCTATTGGAAATTCTACGCAACGTCATGAGCAGCTTCGCTCTCAGACTCCGACAATGTGAACAAAACCAAGGAGGCCTTCTTCATAAAATGAATATTTTCAAGGTACACTAGTAATTTCCACTCGTGTACATTACATTTATGTAAAATATTAAATAAAAATTAATTGTTTACATTTTTTGTGATTTTTTTAAATCTTGACGTTTGACTGCCTCATCCTGTATATTTCAACAAAATTAAATGTGATTGAAAATATAAACAATTACTGACATTAGACTCAAAAGTAAGCTAACACACATTAATTTTCTTCATTTTACCATAGATTTTGTTCATAGAGGCCTGTAATCATTATAATTAAGTTTTAATGAGATGATTACATAAATTATGAAATCAATAACATATATTGACAGAAGAAACCTTAGTTCAGCTGGTAGCGTGTCTGCCTACTAAGTTAAAGGTCCCGGGTTCGATTCCCTTTTTCACATTGATGAATTAAGTTTTTTTGTAGAAATCACAAACTGATATCACTCGGTTCAGAAAGTGCATGTTAAATACCTCAGATAAATAACTAATTTATTTATTATTACTATGTATGAATATTATTTTTATAGTATTAATTAATCCTAATAGTATACAAACATATAATTATTCCTAAGCAACTAAAAATGAATTAGTTTGAATAAATAAAAAATATTTAATCTATCAAATGGTCTCCTTGAAAACAGTTTAGCTCCCTTTAGCCGAGAATATAATATTACATCTATACTTTGTATACCTGTTTGTTTTAATCCAAGATTCAATCAATAGTTGTCATAGAAATAGCCACTCGCTTAAATACAAAAACAGAATTATGTATCTACAAACTTTACCCAAATAGAATGACAAGTTTTCCATATTGTTTCATGAGTGGTCAAGCTGGTGACATCACACCTTCGTCTCTAGCTGTCTACACAGGCCTTATGGGAACTAGGAAAACCTCCCTTTTACTAACATTGAGTCATGATCTTTTATTCTTAAAACTTTTAATGTTTCTCTTTGTCACACATTCATCCACAGTATTAAGCCATGCCTTTCATGGCCCACCCCTTCACTCTACCTTCGTCACTCGATTCACACTCATCCTCTCAACATATACATTTCTTCGATATCTCATTCGCCTTGCTCTTGTGTTTCTCGTGACATTACAAACTGTGCTAATCAGGAGTTAAATAAATCCTCAATAAAAATATATTTCAAAGTGTTAAGTAATGTTTTTAATTTACAGGAAGGGATGGTTATTTGCAGTGGATGCGACGAAGGTTTCCACTTCAGTTGTCATTCTCCCAGACTCTCCGAGAGAGTGAAGAACTCTAAATGGTTTTGTCACAAATGTTCTTTGTTACAAGCAAAGTCCTCGCCTGTGCACGGTAAGAAGATGTAGATATTTCACATTGCGGCTTGTACTAAAGTGAAAATTTAGGAAGGTACACTTAATTGATCTTAAATAATAAACACAAACTAAAAAAAAAACTTGAAAAAAGGCTTTTTAATGTATACTGATAATATGTAGAGATATCACGATATATGTTTTTCTCGATTCCAATTCTTAAGTTCAACCTCGATTCTTGATTCCGATTCTTAAACATTTCCTTTTTCATTATTTTTACAAGCATTATTGTATAGAAAATCTAAGTGCCTGATACCCTACTTCCCCCTCAATGTGAAACTTGGACTCGACCATTACAACACATGGTCGCTTGAAACTTTAATCTCACAATATTATAGACATTTACTAAACACACTAAAAGTCTTATATCAAAAAGAAGAACACATTTCACACATTACAAAAATTTAAAATTATCTGCCATGACTGATCCCACGTTAGCTCGCCAGAAATTATTGATGAAGTTTTGTCAACAATATATCGGACTACACAATAAATCTATTGGATCAAAACAAATATTACTTTTTTTTTGCTAACTACATAGATTTTGGTTCTATCTTTATTAAACTTGTCTTATTCAAAGAGCTGAACAAAACATTAAAAATTGAAAAGTGACAAAGAATATAATTACAGGAGAGCAGCAATTCTAATTTGATAGAAATATTGTATCATTCGATTAACATATTGTGCTATATCAATTAATGATAGATATTTCGATATATTACGGAAAATTTCTATCCCTAGTCTACGTATTATATATCGATTGTTTGTTTAGAATCGAATCATGTATTCTGACAGTCTCACCTGACTTTTTACTAAATTTGGGCCACTATGGTATATTTACAATTTGCCGGCATCTAAGTGAAACGGTAACTAAACTAATATGAGCGATAATCAATTATTACCCATGCTGAATGTTAGCGTTTTGTTCAGTTGGCAATTTTATTGAGAGCTAAGAATTGATCTAGCGTTAATCATAATATTAAGATTGATTCCAGATTCTTTCGATACTAGTAAGAATCGAGGGAATCGAGTTTGACAGCCCTAATAATATGGCATTGTTCACACACGTGCAGATGTGAATTACTTACACAAATGTGAACCAGGTATTTTTTCACATATTGAAGTATAATATTGTATATTGTAGTAATATTGTGATATTAGCAGTACAAGCTAATGTTACAATATCTATCAAATTTAACAAAGACTAATTTGCTATTAGAAGTTATAAACAATTACCCACTTCTATGGTTGCATAGTTTGACACACTGTTTTCCAAACTATTTTCAGTCACATAACCCGAGAGGGCCATGACCCAAAAATGAACCCCTTCCAGCCTTTCATAAAATAAAACAAACAAATATCTGCTATTTTGTAAGGTGTGAGCTGTTGTTTCAAATTTTAATAAAGTCAAGTATTAGGCTGGATAAAGATGTGACAGGGAAAAAGAAGGGCTGTCCTCGACAGAGCAGCAAAATCTATCACTCTTGCTTGTCAAAAATATTTTATAGTTAATAAAATTCAGTGTTATGCATACTTTAGTTTTAGAAACACTTGGTTAAGACATCTTGCAACAGACTGGACTGTTAATGATGGGTAGACGAGGGTTTGTATCCCAGTCGGGTGGGGTGGACTTACTCTATCACACACATGGATACATTTCCTTATCTCTCATGTCATCACTACTCACATTGTTTGAAAGTCATAAGTCACTTTTTGTTACCCGTTTGGGTTGGCCTATATACTAATCACGCTAATGGTTTAGGAAGGAGGAAGATTAAATTTGGAGAAAGTGTACCTGGATTTGTGTGGCAAGAGAGTAGGAAACCATTTAGGAAATAAAAACCTCTCTGTAGACCCAACCAGGATCGAACCATAATCTCCCCGTCATCGGCGATCTAGTCTAGTTTGAGAGTGACACTTGATACCATGGGTCTCCAAACTACGGCCTATGGGCCACACCAGACCCGTCACAAGATTATATCTGGTCTTCCCCAAGTTTCTATCAAAAAACAAATGAATTGTTTCTCCTTGTTATTTCTTAACCACACAGTAAGTATATTAATTGACATGTCCAGTACCTGTCCGCACGCGCGTGCTTCACCCCATGACACCAAGCCAGAATGCTAACAAAATTGCAAACCCTCATTTTCAGTCGCGTGTGCCATGTGACTATAGACCTAGACCTAGACCTAGACCTGAATGGCTTGTGACGATGTATAGGTAGTTCCAAGTCTCCTGGCAGAGGGCTACTAAAGGAAAGTCACGAAAGATGCTACATAATTTTAAAAATAAGTAATTATATTGATTCATTATTATAAATAATAACTATCACACAGAAATTGATTCATTTCTCACAGAGAATAATCAATCTCGATCACTTCCATCAAACACTGATTGGCTTTGAAAAAGTGGCCATTGTTACAGATGTGACTGGCCATATGAAATTAAAAAAGCAGTTCCGTCATTTTCATTGATCATGCTGTGCATAACTCCATGGTTTGTTAGTTACGATTGAAATCTCCCATTGCTATCCCAAAATAAATATGAGTTTCTGTTTCTTGAAAATATCTATGTCCTGTATGTCTTTGTAATTGTTACATTTCTCTTTCGTTCTGAACAATATCAGACTGATTTCCACAAAAAGATCCAAATTAATGTTATTCATTCATTTATGAACATGTTTTTTTTTTTTTTTACTTTTGGCCTGTGAAAATGTGTAAAATATATTATGTAGCTTGCATACCAAAACGTTTGGAGAACCCTGCGGCTTAGACTATGCGACCATCAAAGCAGGTTATTTTTTTATTTGAGTCAAATAATAATTGTGTTGCTCTTGTCACGTCACAGTAACTCACCTACTCCTGGCACATTATATTACACACACTAAACATGCCACATGTATGTATAACCTAGTTTAGTTCGAAAGGCACCCTAAACAAATTTGTTGCCAAGTCAATTTTAGGACAAAGATATTAGTAGGTATTCCTGTTTAACATCAAAAAGTATCTAAAGATCCAATCAAAGCTTCATTTGTTTCTAGGCAAAAAGGGCCTATATGACAATGTTTTTAATATTCCTAAGTTGTTGGTTTTGTTTAATTTGCTGGATTAGCAACCAGATATGACCTAAATAACTTAGTTAAGCAACACGAAATAATGACAAAATGCACATTAATTTTTCTGGAATTAAAAAGGTTTTTTTTATTTTTAAATTATAAAAATCACCATGCCAGTATTTCATTTCAAGTTTTTATTTTTACTATAGCTTATCACGCTCAAACCAGTAAATCATTATTGAAAGGATTAAAAAGGGTTTGTTGACATTTTTGAGCCATGAGAATATGTTCAAACCTGTTATATTAATTGTTGATAGTTGCTAAGTTCCACACTGTGCCAAAAGCAATTGAATCCTTTAACCACTTGGGGTGAGGGGCAGTCTTTCCTCTCTGAAAAATTTGTGAATTTAACATAATTGGGGATATGAACATTGTTTAAAGCAACAGGGTTGCCGTGCACTTGGAAAAAAAACCCAGGAAATTAAAAGTTAACTGAAGAAGAAAGCTCATTGGTTTGAACACATGTTTTATTTTCCATTCTGTCAAGGTGTCACAATATACATCGGCATTAATTGTTGACAGGAGGCATAAAGTCAACCAGGAGAAAGCCTCTTCTGTGTTAGGCATAAAGTCAATCAGCAGAATGCCTCTTCTTTCTGTGTCAGGCATAGTCAACCAGGAGAAATGCCTCTTCTGTGTTAGGCATAGTCAACCAGCAGAATGCCTCTTCTTTCTGTGTCAGGCATAGTCAACCAGGAGAAAGCCTCTTCTGTGTCAGGCATAAAGTCAACCAGGAGAATGCCTCCTCTGTCCCAGGCATAAGGTCAACCTGGTTAATGCCTCTTATCTCTGTATCAGGCATAGTCAACCAGGAGAATGCCTCTTCTATCTTCTGTCTCAGGCATAAAGTCAACCAGGAGAATGCCTCTTCTGTCTCAGGCATAAAGTCAACCAGGAGAATGCCTCTTCTGTCTCAGGCATAAAGTCAACCAGGAAAACGCCTCTTCTGTCTCAGGCATAAAGTCAACCAGGAAAACGCCTCTTCTGTGTCAGGCATGAAGTCAACCAGGAGAATGCCTCTTCTGTGTCAGGCATAAAGTCAACCAGGAGAATGCCTCTTCTGTGTCAGGCATAAGGTCTACCAGGAAAATGCCTTTTCTCTCTGTATCAGGCATAGTCAACCAGGAGAATGCCTCCTCTGTCCCAGGCATAAGGTCAACCTGGTTAATGCCTCTTCTCTCTGTATCAGGCATAGTCAAACAGGAGAATGCCGCCTCTGTTGCAGGCATAAGGTCAACCAGGAAAATACCTCTTCTGTCCCAGGTATTTTTTGGGCTGAAATCGACATTTTGAATATTTTTGTTTTAAGGAAATACGTATGTTACCATTGCAATGACTGCTGCTTTGATTCAGGTGTGTGTTGATAAATCCAAGTTTCAAGTTTCATGCCCAGTCACAATAGAGTTCAAAAACATATTTCCTTCCTCTGTGTAATGCGTGAGAAACATAAGTGCGGAACTCGTCCATTTTTTCTTATGTTTATCATCATCCAGCAGGCAACCCGTTTTTGTAACCATATTTTTCTATCATGGCTTCATGAATCATAGTTTTAAATATGTCAGGAATAATGTCATGCTACCTCCTGAGAATCCACCATCACATTTTGTTGAGTCACATTGTCACCAATTTCATCATGAAATGTATCACAGAACGAACCTTGTATTTGGTGAAATTTTGGATCGGTGCTGCTATTTTAATAACGTGTCACTTCAAAAAACTAGTCTCATAATTGCCAAACCAAAGCAAAAAGAAATCCAAAAGGATCAGGGTCAATGCCGGTCTACTCACAAGCACAGCCATTTAAACTCCCCAATGCTACTTAGACACGATGTGTCTTAACGTTTCAGATGCACCTTGTATTTGGACATGCACATGAAATGATGCAGGGAAATGTTCTGAAAAGTGTGTACTATTAGTGTATGGTTACAACAGATGCAAGTCCAACATATCTTCACTGGGAAACTATGCATCTAATATATCAGACAAGCAGTTATTATACTAGCCCGCCTACCTTATAACAGAGAGTGACTGTAAATTGTCAAATCCACACAAACTGTCAGAATACCTTCCATCGTCAAATCCCCCAGTCTGTACTTGCAATATATTCCAAAATAATTGATCATAAGTAGCTGAAGAAATTGGAAAATGGAAATGATAGATATTTCACCAGCCACCACAGTGACGGATTCATGTGTGAACCCTCTACAAATATTACAATTGGATTAATGCACTTAATATCAACATCTAAGGCCCTAAGCATTGAAGTATAGCCCAAAATACTCTTTCGAATTGGATCCATTTTATTCCTTGATAGTGCAGTTTTGTGAAAACGGGGAAATGTTCTTAAAACATTATCATCAGCACAACACGTAGATATGAAATTGTCACTATGCGCCAGATAACAATAAAATGAGTTCTTGGACTGATTATCAGAACCATCATCCCTTAGCACAACACTCATAAGAATATAAACTTGTGTTTCTTGTGACAAATATGTTACCAGATGTCACTATTGATCACGACAAGGCAGAATAAAACGGAAAGAAAACGCCGGAAACACAAGAGACCGGCACTGTTCAAATAATGTTGAGTCATCACTCAACAGCTGTTCATCAAGATGTCTTGTGAGGGCAGGAGAGAGTTTGCTGACTTGCGATATGGGCTCACAACTTGGCTTTCTCCTCTATTTGAAGACATATCTATGAATAAACCGCCTTAAGAATAATTGTCAAGTCTAAAGTACCTTGCAGAAACAGCACTCCAACAGTCATAGCTACTTCATTGATGGCTGGTTCCTGTTCTTTAGTTTTATGTAATCAGAAAGAGTAACTAATTTAGGAGATTTTCAATAAATCTCTGCACTATATTCTCACATAGCAAAGGAGCTGTTGTTTTTATTGAGTACATTGGGCCACTATATACAAAATATATTGATCACAAACATTCAACAACAGCAAAATAATTTTTAAAGTTAGAACTATCATCATCATTTTACAATATGCTCCTGGCATAGACACAACTTGTGCAACCTTAGTTTCAGATCCTGAATTCAAAATATACAAATCTGTGTAAAAAACTTCTCAATTAGATGTTTAAATATAAATGTTGTTGAGTTGGTATTTTAAAACTTACTCTGGCTTTAATGTGCTTCACCAAGATATTCAAAAGTCTGAATATGTAGCACTTCTTCATGTACAGTAAATTTACAACTTCAAAATAAAGAAAAAGGATCCATTTATCTATTCAATCTGTCACCAACAAATTAAACATCAGGGCATCACTTCTTTGGAGTTTGCACACACTCGCTGGGTTGATGGATAAACTAGTTGAAGGTCACCAATTGAGACTGGTTGGTTATATAAATAGTGTCCTAATTCATATTTTCTGTACATTGGCTTCGTCACCCAATAACTTACTGAACTTCACGAGTTTCATCTGCAAGAATAAGTTGCTTAAGTCAGAATTCTTGGTTTCATCAAATGCAGTAAAGAAATATCTGTTGCAACAAAGCAACTAGATTGTGGCATAACGGCTACGATGAGTTACTTGGAAGGAACTAGTACAATAAATAAGTGGAATTTAAAACCTTTGTATAATAGTTACTAGTTTGATATAACAGGAAAAAATGTATACCATTTGTTTGTGGTAGAGATGAGCAACAAACATTAAACATGAATGTTACCTTTTTACCAAAATGTACGCTTGCTTCGCTCTTTTGTTAAATTTCATCACCACACCATTGGTCAATGTGCATTGTTTTTTGAAATTGATCACATTGAATCTCTTATATTTGTGATGAAATGTATTAATATCACTTAGTTTTTTGATTAAAATAACCAAACTATGTATTTGCAAGTGAAATCAAGGCTATGTTCAACTTTATTCAGAGATCCGGTCCCTGGTCTGTCGAAAGAGCAAGGTATTGCTGTACTTGTCCAGGTTTAAAATGACGAGGGACAGTGTGGGAAACCATTCAGGAAAATACTCCCTCAGTATGCCCAGCTGGGATTTGATGAGCTTGTTGTTTAGTCTGTGTGCCTATTAATGTGGACGAGTTTAAATACAAAAACATAATTAAGTTGTCCTTGTAGATTTGACTTTGAATGAATGTTTTCAGTCCAAGTGAAGGGTGTGGCCCCGCCTCGCGAGTCGTCAATCCCAGACTCCATTGTAAAGAAGTACCTGGCTCCTCCAGATCCAGTAGGAGCCATGGACAGTGATGAACCTATAGACGAGAGAATCCCTGATGCGTCTGGCTGGAGCGTAGACCAAGTGGAGGAATATCTGATAGAGCAAGGCCTACCCGACCAAGCTGCTGTCTTTAAGGAACATGTTAGTTACTTGGTTCACTCTTGCTTTTCAAAACAATCATGTAACATTTTTAAATGTAAGTTATTCTTTGAGGCATTTAGTCTGGTATTTTTTAACCTTTACCCCTTAAAATAGTTCCACATTATACCCTGCATGTTGTAAGAGGTGACTAAAAGGGGACCCCCCAAGGCTAAGGTGTATCCAACGTGCCTAGGGCCTTTATGGCAGAGGGGTAGTTGTTTGGGAACCAAACCAAACCCAAGCTGATGGTTATTTTATCTGGGAACTGCCCCCTGAAATATATCTTGGCTCTGCCTTGGGTAACTCTTTATTAGGTACTAGGTATTAGGTCGTTGTTAGCTTTTACATCTTACTACCTGCCCCTCACAAGTCTTAATATCAATAAGAGGCAAGTAAGGCCTAGTATTGAAAACACGTGGGAAGTGGTCTGCTTCCTGGTCATCTCACTAATCAAAGATGGCAAAAATCTTAGACACATAAGTCCCATTATTCTAGAAAGATCACAGAATACTACTTTCAGAAGAAAATACAGCGTAGTGGCACTCTTCTTACTCAGACTTACACAGAAACTCGTTCTAAGAACATCCTGGCCATTATTGATCCACAAATGAAATAGGCTTGGACATAAAAAGGAGCCCTGCCTTAAGGAGCTATCATCCCCTTCCAAGTCTTTCTCAGGGAGTTTCAACAGGGGTAACAGGTGAGGCCACAAACAATACTAAAATAAAAAGCCCTTTGTGCTCCTCTGGTTTTGTAAAAAAAAAACCTAAGTGAACAAATGCAAATACAATAATTGGTAAAAAGAGACTGCAGCTTATAGCAAAACTTTCAAGGAAGGAAAAATTGAACAAGTGGAACTGAATAACCTGGTAGATTTAAACCTCTCCAAGCAGCAAGCAAGCAGAACTCCTTGATTAAACGCAACAACAAGTGGAACTGAGTAACCTGGTAGATTTAAACCTCTCCAAGCACTCTGCAGAACTCCTTGATTAAACGCAACAACAAGTGGAACTGAGTAACCTGGTAGATTTAAACCTCTCCAAGCAGCAAGCAAGCAGAACTCCTTGATTAAACGCAACAACAATGGAAGTTGGCAGCAAAACAACAACAAAAACATGAAAGGATCTCTTCTATACATATGCAGACTATCATGTGTGTTTGTGTGAATATTGAAGGGCAACAATAATGAAAAGTAGAAAACTACTTTTTGACCTCCAGAAGAAAGAAACCATTTGGTTTGTAGGTATTGAAGTGTGGATCTGCCTTTTTGCTCGTGAGTAGCGAAACAAAATATCACATCATATTGTGTCGAATAATATGCCTGAAAGCTTGTACAGTGTCTTTGAAATTCAATGGCTGTAAATTTTGTGTTTAGAGGTAGTATTTCCAACTAGAATGGGCGAGATTAATGTGCTGCTTCCATGTTTGTACCAATATATTTAATGGCTGTGATGTGTTGTTCATATGATTCTAATATGTTATTTTTTCAGGTTTAAGTGCAGTACAGAGAACTAAAGTATGGGCAATATGTCGAAACAATACACATCTTTCAATCCTCACTGCTGTAATCAAAAAGTCTGCAATGGCTATTTACTGGGAGATTGGTCAAAATACCAAGTGCTGTGTTGATTTTGTAGAAACACTATACAGTGTGATAGTGGTGCACTCACAGCCTGCTCTTACTAAAGATATTGTGAAGGGAACTAGGATGACTTTTCAAACAAATCATGGGGCCGTCATCAAGTGGCACATGTGATATATATATAAACACTTCGGTTCTGCAGAAAAATATATACAGAAAATTAAAGAAATACGCATGATCCACTGCTAGCAGTATTCGTATTCAAGTGGAAGTAAACAAAACAAGCGAAATGTTCAATTTTAAATGTCCATTACAAAAAAAGAAAAATAAGTTTTGATGTGAAAGAGAAACTTGTTACTTTCCTGGATTCAAGGCAAGAAAGCCTGATGATGATGATGATGATGATTTGACATATTACAAGTCTACACTGCCGATAGTAAGGACTTTCACAATAAATGAAAAAACGCAGCAGTTGGTAATTAAAGTTATAGAACTAATACAAAATGTTAAACTATCAAAACAAACTGCTGTACCAAGTCTTGGTTCAATTGTACCACCATAGCACCATGGACCATAATACCACCAGCCACAGCACATGAATCTACAGTGTTCAACACCACTAACATCGTACTTCTCCCAGTATTCGTCCATTGATGAACAAACCTCGCTGATTCTTCGCAGGAATTATTTAATGACTATGCACTAAACATACATTAATAAATTCTAACAAGGTTCTATTTATGCTAAGTTTCTATTAATAAATTAATCATGAAAGTAGAAAATTAAATATTTTCTTCGTTTTCCTAATAATCATGAGGAAGTTCCACAAAGTACAGGTAGAAGTAGATTATGTAACAAAAATATTATATTACTTTGTCTGGTTCAGGATACTGATGGGCTGTATAAAGTGTAGTAATATATATTACTTTGTCTGGTTCAGGATATTGATGGGCTGTATAAAGTGTAGTAATATATATTACTTTGTCTGGTTCAGGATACTGATGGGCTGTATAAAGTGTAGTAATATATATTACTTTGTCTGGTTCAGGATATTGATGGGCCGTCGCTGCTACTTATGAAGCGTAATGATGTGTTATGCAGCCTCTCTTTGAAACTGGGTCCAGCATTGAAAATATACAAACACGTGAAGATGTTGCAGATTAGACGAAGTGAGGAACATTTTTTTTGGCCTTGAATATCCACCGTACTAATAATACTACTCAACTATTAACACATAGTGCTGTAAATGTTATATAGATGTATTGCAATTGAGGATGTTTCAGACATTCAGACCTTGGTTTAAGAGCTGTCAGGACAAGTAATCAGTCTAAGTGATCACTATTAGCAAGGTTATAATCATCCAAATTGTGTGTTAAGCACCAATAAAATAGACTTAAAAGTAAATTTGTTTAGAAAATTTATTTATAAAGATTTTTTATTTATTTATAGTGTAACATACCTTTTCGGAAATAACACGTTCACCATTGAGTTGGAAAAGGTTAAATGCTGCTAAATGTTTGTATATGTTAAAATTACAGTTTTGTTACTGGTAAACTTGAAGGTATTGGTTTATTTTCTGTTCAATACCCACACAAAGTTTTCTCCCTGAGCACAATAAAGCTAATTTTACTGGTACAAAGGAATAAATATAATCAGCTATTTAATTAAAATTTCTCAACCTTATTTTCGGTGTTTCTCTATTATTTACACACCTACACAGCTTTAAGGAATTTAGCCGAACATTATCAAGCTAATTACTAATTTAATAAATATATTATATTCAGAAGAAGGTGCAGGAAAGGTGGATAGAAACATATAAAAGGAACAAACATATAGCTGGACACTGGCAGCAATGTAAAGTGTGAACTGTGTTCTTCTTTTCATTGTAAAAGCCATATTTTGTTCGTTCCCTTTTATATGATTCTATTCACCTTATACCTTCTTCCAAATATAATACAATTACCTCAAAAAGTGAAAAGAGGTTTTCCTCATAGCGATATATTATATAATTTACTTAATAAATATTTACACTCCATTTACACTGGAAGATAGTAGACAAGCTACAGTCTGATTTCAGTAGGAAGAACAGTAGGAGATTTCTGGAAAAGTTACTAGATTTCAAAATGTATCCCTACGCCAAAACATATGATTTGAAAGACGATATGTTTAGCAGTTTTCACTTTTGACAAGCAAAGTTTTGAAAACAAGAAAAGTTATATTAATAAAAAAAATTACAATTTTAATTTTTTTTATTAAAAATAAAATATTTTAAAAAATTGCAATTTTATTACTTTTTTTCATATGTGTATTAAATTAAACATTGAAAAAAGGATTGAAGGACACGGCCTACACACTTACCAGGAAACTGTAGACCTCAAAGTTCACAACTAAAACATACTACAACACATTAATGTGTAATTTTTGAGGTACATCAGTCCCTTCTTATTCAGAAGAGAGTAAAACACAGATTGGACTATTCTCTATGGCATATGTGTATTATTAATGGCTAGACAGTATAATAGGTTGGATGTGTGAGAGCTTAACTTGACTTAATGTTTTGATAAGGTAATGATTTTTAGAATCATTTAATGTCTGTAAAAACATGTTAGCAAATTTAGGAGTTAGTTACTATCACCCCTGGACTTGTCTAGAGTGTAGCAAGAACTTCTTCCACATCATCACTGGAGTTGGATTCATCTTCATCATCGTCGTCGCCTAAGTTGATTATTAAAGGTGGGTGTCAGTCATTCGCATCCATCTTCATCTCTCTGAATCTTCAATCTTCTTGAATGGATTTCTCGCAGTGGTCCACATGCTTACTCCAGCTAAAACATGTATATGTATCCACACATACTGGCCTCGATTATGACATAAAACAAACAGTTAATAAGGGTGTAACTGTGGGTGATAGCAAATTAGTATCAGTGCAAGGATCCTGTGATTTATCAAGGTTACCCATCAGCATGTCACCCTCTTAGAGCATCAAATCATGTAAAGGTGTACATATGTTAGCTAAGGGCGACAATTTTATACAAGAATTGGACCTACACAAACATGTTTAACACTTTCAACACATGTGCTCAGCGAGACTTTCTGTACACAAGCTGTCATTGTCTCTGATGGCTGACAAGACATGTGTTAACTTAGAATTACCAATAAAAGGCACATAATTGG
Organism: Timema bartmani; assembly: GCA_902151455.1. Taxonomy (NCBI): domain Eukaryota; kingdom Metazoa; phylum Arthropoda; class Insecta; order Phasmatodea; family Timematidae; genus Timema; species Timema bartmani. Next base: position 27,081 of record CABFWB010006592.1, read on the forward strand.
ATATTTTACAAATTGCAGCTAATGTAAATATGTCCAATAGTTTATATAATACAAATTTATACATCTATTGCTGTTGAGGGCCAAACATTCAAAATAAAAACATTAGCTTATATTTGTAAATAAAGGCAAAAGGGAGAGAGGTCAAGATCCAAGTAAGAGTTTTGTAAATAATCACTGGAACCAACCTTGACGATACATTCTATAGATAACTTGATGTATGGAATCTCTTGGAAACTCATCTACTGCTTTAGATGAAACGCCAGGAATTGGTTTTCTGATTCTCTTCTTTCCAGGAGCTTACTTCATCAAACATGGCTACAGATAAAATTAGCTTTTGAAATAATTTCTAGAATAAACGTGTGATAAGGTGGAAGGGTACGCTAAAACCAATACTAATAAAATGAGATACTTTTTTATAGAAAATAACAAGTAATGTTACCTTATTTTCTAATCCCTTATATCAGTAAAAATAACCCAAAGAGAATCAATAAATGACTATTTAAAATTATAATAAAATGTTATTTTTTCAACATTTTAAAAACTGGCTAAAATTTTAGGCCTATTTAAATGTGTTTCTACTTTTAAATTTTAATAGACTATGACATAATTTTTTCCTAGCACCATTATATTGTTTAATTGATTATTAGCTTATTAATTAAAGGTAAGGTTAAGTTATTGTATTGTTATTTATTGTATTATTATATGCCATAGTTATCTTTTTTTTTTTTAAGTATTTAAAAGTATTTACAACCTAACCTTTCAAGCATCAACAACACAGGACTTAGGCCTAGTTTTGATTCAATTATTAGCTAAACATTATTTTCAATGATTTTAATGTCATTAGGTTCTCCATATTCTTGTGACCAGGTTGACCGTATTAGATAATTTATTATTTACTATTTTATATATAAAAATGTGACCTGTATGTAGATTTGTTTGCGCACCAACCACCATTAACATATATTTTGAAGGTTCGAGTTTAGTATAAAAGCAGATGCTGTCGGAAAACACACCACCCAACAGTTTTGTGTGATTAATAGGCCTAGAGCTGTTTGGTGGTGTTTGAGTTATAATTACAGTTTATCTTAAGTATGTGTTTACATAGGCTATGTTGAAACATATTTCACCCTGTTCTGAACTATAAATGGTGGGACTACTAGCCATAGACAAACACTCCTTGCAAAGATAGAATTATGTAAAAAAATACAAAATAGTCCTACTCACCGTCTCACACTATCGNTCGTTGATTTGGATCAATTCAGCTGATAATTTAGGAACATCGTACTTGAGTGGTAGGAACCCAGCAGATAAATTGGGACCACTAGGCTCTTCTAGTCTTCGATCTTGTTGGCTGGGTTTGGATACTCATTTTCAGAAGGGGGAATGGGAGGGGCAATTGAGATTAATAAAACTAAACCTTTATTTAACACAAGTACATCTGTAACAAAGATTATTTTTTAAAAATGTGACCTAATTTCTTAACCAAAGCTATGCTATTTAAACATGTTTTAATACAAAGTTAAACAACTAAAATAAGTTATGTTAATATAAAACTATCTAAACTAATAAAGCTCCTATTAAAAACCCATTTATCTTATTATGTTTTGTATTACCTGCCTCGTTGGCGTAGTTGGCTAACGCGCTAGTCGTGTTGAGCTCGACTGCCGAGAACGGGGAGATCGAGGTTCGAATCTCAGTTGGGTGAACTGGGGGTGGTTTTTCCTAAATGGTTTTCCACTCTCCATCCATGTAAATGCAGGTTCATTTCCTCTAAATTCAACCTTCCCAATTCCTAATCCATTAGCTTAATTAGTACTTAAGTGTATAACCCGAACGGGTAGTAAGACGTGCTAAATAATAATAATAATAATAATAATAATAATATTTTGTATTATTACCACATTAACATCAACATTTTCCAAATCTAGGCCTAGTCAAGAGGTTAATACAACAATCTTAGGGTTTAAATAGGTTAGGGGCCCACTTCTTTTCTTGATACACACACAATATGAAATTTAGAAAATATATAAACTTAAATATATCATCAATATATGTCACTGTCATAAACACTTTGTAATGATTGTACACAAGAATAAAGAAGTTCAAAAAGGATTTATACAAAGTAGCCACTGCCAAATAAACTTTACAATTATCTCACAGATCGTACGTTCCGAAGAAGAGTAACTTTTACTAAACAAATTACCGGCATTTAAAAAAATATTATATTATCTAGTTAATTATACAATCACGAAAACAAATGTATGCTTTTAATTTCGTTGGCTAACACGCAGTATATTTTGCTCTTTCAACTTATGTTAAATGAAGCTAGTATTTAAAATATTTTGAAAAAAAATGTTGGTTGTAAAAATACAGGTTTTATAACTTTTTCTGTGATTTAAATATATCTTCTTCATTTAAATTAAAGAACCAAAGTGAATCTTTTCCAAAGGTTGCCTTAATTAAGAATTCAAGATGGCCGCATGGTAGAGCGTCTTTGTTTATTTTGATAAGACCAATACCCAACGCTAATAGTGTTAATTCGCTGGAGTATAAAAAATAAATAACTTTTATTTGAAACAAATATTTGTTTGCCTTTTTTTTTGTATAAAGTTTATAAACAAATAATTTGTTTATGGTTTATAATTATCGGTTCTAATAAGATAAATGTGGAAATTTAATACATTTAATTTTTAAATCTTTGCACTATTCTAGCTCATGTTGCCACATAGGTGTAAATGAAATTATTACATTTGTATAAGTCCGTATAATTAATAATATAAAGACACATTACTAAGCAATCCATAAGAAGGAGGTAGTATTAAAAGTGTTATTATAATTTTTTAGATGAAATACATATAATAAATCAATCAAATAAAACATATTTCTATAATGTCAAATGTTAGTAAGATCCAATCAATGTTTGTGAATTCTACTGCTCTTCCTATAAAAATTGGACTTTAACTAGCAACATTCAAAGTAAACATGCACATTGCAAAGGTTTGATTTGGTTTGTGTGTGTGTTCTGCCATTTTGGGTATTTTCATGTATTTATCTATTGATGTATATATATTATGGTTTCATATGGAATTATGTTAATTCTTGTAGAAGCTGACAATACCTTATCACTTCTTTCTCTATTTTTTTTGTGAACTTAGTCATTTAAAAACAAATACTTTTGTACCATTATGATATTATTGACTTTAATTTTACTCAAATGGGTTATATCAGTGGTTCCCAAACCTTTTTGTTCACGGCGCCCTTAGTGTATTAGCATTTTTTTTACGGTGCCCAAAGTCAGAACATATAACTATCTAACATTTGCACGTATTTCAAATTCACAAACCATTTATGTAAAAAGTAGGGCTCTGTGAGTATTCGGATTTCGAGCTTCAAGTCGAGCTCGTTGTTAAGCTCGGGTTTGAGATCAAAAGTTTTGTAAGCTCGTCATACACCGATGTAAAGTAAATAATAATGAAGGAAGCCAATATTATTATACATTTTAAAGCCATCATGCAATCATTCATTTTATTATATTTTTTTATAATTGTTAGTGTAGTTATATTTTTATTTGAGTGTTGTTCTTATTTTCAAATCGTGTTTTTTAAGTGTTATTTCTAATTTAAAAATACATATTTTCAATTCCTAACTTTTTCTTTTTTTCAAAAGTAGGCTAATTGTTATTTAAAAAAATGGGTGTTCTTTATATTTTAAGAACATGTGTTATAATATATTTTTTAAATTTCAAATTTTAAAATTATGAATATAGTACTTGAACTCTGGAGCTTTTAGAAATACTCGACTCAAGTTCAACTTGAATGAAAAAATACAAGTTCGCAGACCCAGTAAAAGTTTTAAATAGTTACATATTTTAAACAATCAAATAATTGAATAAATAAATCTCTATAAGGAAAACCTCTTTTCGCTTTAAGAGGTAATTGTATTATATTCAGAAGAATGTATAGGAAAGGTGGATAGAAACATATAAAAGGGATGAACACAATATGGCTGGACACTGGCAGCAATGTAAAGTGTAAACTGTGTTCTTCTTTTCATTGTAAAAGCCATATTGTGTTCATCCCTTTGATATGTTTCTATCCACCTTTCCTATACCTTCTTTCAAATATAATATAAATGAATAAATAAATCATAATAGTTAGACAGGTGAAATATTCTGAAATCTTGGATTCAAACTGGAACCAGCCACTCTCATTTCCTGTTCCATGTTGATTTTCGAACGAGACTTGCTTTTTATCACCGACCGCTGAAAACCCAACTTCACACAAATATGATGTGACAAGTAGAATTAAAATTCACTGAGCTTTACCACTTAGCTGTAATTTTTTTCTCAAGGCTGAAATCTTCTTGACCAATTTCAAAATGTGCATTTTGCCTCCTTGCAGGGATAGATTCAACACATTAAGCTTTTCAAAGATAGCACATAAGTTTTACCAAAAAATCTGTTTCCACAAAGTGTTTGGAATATTCGTGTTTCTCCTCTTCATTTCCTGCTGTAATTCAAACGTACGGGACAATACACTGCCACGAGAGCCATCGTGAGAGGAAGTATTACAACAAATACTTGTATTCGGCTCCAAACGTACGGGAAAATATACTGCCACGAGAGCCATCATGAGAGGAAGTATTACAACAAATACTTGTATTCGGCTCCAAACGTACGGGAAAATATACTGCCACGAGAGCCATCGTGAGA
>CABFWB010006593.1:0-20019 GCA_902151455.1 Timema bartmani
ACTCGCTTCAGACTTTTGTTGTTTTCTACTCGAGACAGTATCAGGAAGCGGGGCTGGGGCCTCACCACTTCCTGGATTTTTTCAAATACAGGGCTGGACGGCCTTACTCGTTTCCGCCTATTATCAGTATTACGGCCCTGTGAGGAGCCGGGCAGTGAGTTGCCAGCGGGCAGTACGGTGCCAGCGGATAGTAAGTTGTCAGCAACGACAAAAGAAGTGGCCATGCCATTTTTGGGGACAACCTACACAGTAGTCGGATCGTAGACCCAGGGTGATCCATGTTGGTACTACCACATATGGCCCTGTTAACTGTCCCGACGAGAGACCCCATACGACGCTAGAAATGACAACCTTCGCATAGGGCATCGCCAAGAGAGAGGTCATCGCAGCAAGTAGGTGTAGGAAAGTGCCAATTTTACGTCCGGGCCCTCTTGAACGCAACCAGTCTTTTCTCAAAGTAGGGTACCCGGTTATTGTCATCCCTAGGCCCTTCACTATGATATTAAAACCAGCGCACTTTCACTCAGGAACTCAAGGCAGTGGTATTCAATAATCGTCCAAGGAAAGCCGTGTGAGATGCCAAGCTCGTCAACGGAAGGGCCAAAAGTCTATGTGCAGGACTTAAAGGCAGGAGAAGGGAAGAAAGAGGTAAGGAGAAAGAGAGCGAAGGGAGAAGAATAAAAAAAGAATGAAAGGGAAGGAAGAAAAAGGAGGTGAAAGGAAAGATTTAGGATAGGTTTTTTCTGCACAAGGTATGTCCAGCACAGAAGTCTCCCCTTTTAGTCGCCTCTTACGACAAGCAGTGGTTACTGCGGGACTATTCTAAACACGTTTCACAGGGGGGATATCTTGCTGGAGTTTGACGATGCCATCCGTAATAATGTAAAGAGAATTCTGCATTTGCCATCACTGATGGAATAATTTATTGTGCTAACAGAGATGGTGGACTGGGATGCCAAAGGCTTGAGGAGTTGGTTCCTAGGGTTGCACTAGGGCCCGGGCTGAAGCATCTCAATTCGGAATACCCGTAGATTGGGACAATCAACGGGGGCGTTGCAAAGATTGCCGAACTGGAGAGGACGGCGAGAAACGCTAGACTTAGGTAGCCGTTTACAATTGGGGACCTGAAGAGATACAAAGAAACATGCAAGAAAAGAGAATTGGACTGATGGGCTGCCAAGAGGGCACAAGGAAGAGCAGTAAAAACCCTCACAAACAACGTGGTAGGGAGTGCCTTTATTTTGAAGGATTTTACACTTTTGAAGCAGTGCAGGCTCATATCGGCCCTCCAACTACGCACTAATACTGGAGGGGACAGGTCGAGACTGCATAGAGCTATCCCCCAGTACGACCTGTTATGCAGGAAATGTCGGGCCAGTCGGGAGACTCTGGCCCACATCCTGGGTCAGTGCGTCTATACGAAGGCACCTAGGATAAGGCGGCCACATCCTAAGTGCTGGGAAGGATGTGGTGGTCACTAAGGAACCAGAGGTTGATAGTCCCGACGGAGGGAAACTCAAATCGGACCTGGTCGTGAAAAGCCAGGGAAGAGTCTTTGTGGTTGACGTTACTGTCCGCCACGAAGTTGGACAAGATAACAGAATACACGCCCATACTGCCTAGTTTGAGAAGGCAGTTAAATGTAGAAGGCTCTGGTGCAGTACTTCCGATTGTGGTTGGAACAAGGGGAGCGATGCCACTCCCTACGATTGATGGCCTCAGAAGACTGGGTATCACAGGCCCAGATCTTCTAAAGACGATTTCGATGATTGCTCTTAGAAGCTCGATCGAGATGTATCCCATGTTCCTCGACAACGACGGGTGACTGCTTTAAACCAGCAAGCACCGTCTCTATTTTTAACGAACTGCGTGTTATGTCTTTCTTTTTTTATATTTTAGCTGGCAATATTTGTTTGTAAGTCCAGCTTCTTTCTTTTTCTTTTTATTCATTTGCTGGCTATATTTCTTGTAACACCAGTTTTTATTCTCTCTTTTATCTTTTACTGTTTTATTCTCCTCTTTTAGAAGCTTTATAATTTTAATACACTCCCCCTTTACAGGGGGAGTTTTATCTTATCAATTTTTGGTGATTGCCATCTTCTTTTATTCTTTTATCATTTGCCCTTTTTCTGGGAATGAGTTTTAGTGTTTTTACCTTTACCTTCACTTTATGAGACGGTGCGAGTCCTTCATGGAACTTCACCAGGAGGGCGGCTGTTCGCAACGCGAGTGGGCGCCTCCGCGAGGCTTTCCCCGGAAACATGCTCTGCATGGCCAAGACCCATCTCCTTCGGGAGGCCGCTTCCTAACTTTCCCCCCCTCGAGAAGAGTTCCGGCAGTGGTTGGCCGGCGCTAGGGGATTAGTAATACTTCTCTCTAGTTATGATAGCGGGCGTGAGGAGAAAGTAATTGGTGATCCTCACGTCTATATTAACCGATTGCCGAGACTCCAGCGGCGAATTAGAAGGAAGTTGGTGTGCAAACACCTAGATTTAGCCATCTTTATTTTCCCAATTCCATGTAGTTGGGGAGAAAGCCATGCCAAGCCATGTTTGAACCTGGTGAAAAGCTCGCAGACTGTGTTGTCTTGCTGTAGCAGATGTTGGTGGTAGGACTGACAGGTCAAACTTAGCGCTTATCGGCTGCTTTGCTACTGTGCTAACTTGAAGTTTGTGTGTTGTTTTTCCAGGCCAACGTTGACGTTACCCCCATACATACGAATAATAAATATGTTCTGCCAAAGAAATATTGTTTGCAGAGTATGTCCTTTCGTTGAAAATAAGCAATTCTTCTCCTTCTTCAAAAGATTGAAAGCAGTCTGTTTTCCTTTCCTGAAAATTGAAGAGGTTGTATCACATACAGTTCTTGCATGAAGAACTATAATATTTCCAGAGACATCTCCTAAAGCCTGCTTAAGGTTCTGACTACTGAATATTTTTCTTTGGTGCGTTTGTGAACATGGAACAAGCAATCCGACATCTGAAAGGCTTGTCTGAAAGATCAATCAGTAACACAATTTAGCCGGTGTCCTCTCCAACCACGACTGAACGTAAGCCCTCACGTGATAGATTGACAGCTCTGTTTAAACTCATGGTGTTTGCGTCAGCGGGAGCTTGATGGTGGATATTAGCTCAGCAGCGAGAAGATATATGATTCTAGACCTATTTGAGGAATTCGAAAGGAATGCTTGTTGTGATGTAGCTGCTATCATTGTAGGACTCAACAGCAATCTACACAGATGAGTTCTTTAACCATCTCATATATTAATTGTCCTTAGTACTGGTTCCAAAATTGTATACATCGAATACAGTATTACTACTCTAGTTCTTAATTACGAAATCAATGTAGCGGCACATTAGAGAGAAAGTAGCTAATTGTGGCCAAACTACTCTGTGAAGCAAATCCCCGCCGTCTATAACGTAAATAGGACTTTGTGGTAAGCTTTCACTCAAAGAACAATCTGAATACTTGTTGTAATATACAGAAAACCAAACTTCAACACTTGACTCTAAGTGACGCGTCCATACTTGCACGTGTTCACCCGAGTGCCAAACAAACCGAGAGCTGGGAACAGGCCAAGTTTTGTAAGGCTGCCTCACGCGCGTGGTATTGTTCCGTATTGTTGTATCCATTTCTGATTCACACGTCCAGCTATACAAATGTACTAAGGATGATATCTATGTCATGTTTATCCCTTCACAACTTTTACTTTAAACATTTTTTGGTCCCATCTCTCTTAATAATCAAGAACAGCTACTTAACCAAATTTTTGCATCCTTCTCTCTACCATACAATAGTAAACAGCCTGTACAGTGTGATAAAAATGTGTCATGAACAGAAATATATATGATTCGTGTCATCAATGATGTAATTAGTATTTCTATGTAAATTTTATCTTTCTATCATGTTTTGTTCAACCACTAGACAAGAAAAAGTAAAAATCCAATATGGCGGCCTATTTTTCGCCATTGTGGATCCAGCCCAGCCGGAATTTTTTGTAACTTAATGGATTATTATTCCATTATGCCAATTATATGAGTTCACAAATTTTCAGCTTGATATTCCGTTTCTACACCTTAATACTGGAATGATTGTGTAAGTGGCTGTTTGGGCTTCGGGCCGAACCCAAATTGACGGGTAGCACACGGTACATCCGTGTTTTGCATTCCCCGGCCTTCTCGGTTACCAGGCTCTGCTTCGGGTGACTTTATCCTGTGCACTTGTGGGAACTTTATGCCCCAACTTGTACATCTGCTGGCACCATACTACCAAACCCAGCTGGCATCACAGGGCCATAATATTAATAAGAGGCGGAAACGGGTAAGACCATCCATCCCTATTTTGGAAAAAAGTACAGGAAGTGGTGAGGTTTCAGCCCTTTCCTGGTAATATCTCGATTAGATAAAGGTGATAACCTCAAACGTGTCAGCCCATTTATCCTCGAAACAGTGATAAATGGAGCATCTAAATCAGACGTCTCAGTAAGAAAACTGCGTTATGGCACGCTTTTGATCTAGACCACAACTTACATTCAGTCTACCAATATAATGGAGATATATGAAGTACCAGTAAGTAACAAGATTAATATTAAAGAGAAGGTGGATCCACATAGGTTCCTTAATGTTTTCAAGGGAGTGTTCACTTGTTTTGACCTCGACTGTATGAGCGTTGAGGAAACCTGTGCGTGTCTCCTTCCTCAACACGTCACCGAAGCCTGTCCTAAACGGAAGGCAGAGCAAAAGGTCCTGGAGATCCAAACAGAAAAGAAGATCCCATATGCCCAGGCACGTAAAGAATATGTTTAGCTACATTCTTCATTATTTCAAACCTCTTGTAGCAAAACTATTATTATTATTAAGTGTTCTGTCTTACGACCGGTCTATTCCTTTTGTTAGTGAACTTAGACTGCCAATGCACCTTGTCAACTGCCTCCTCCTTCAACTCTCAGAATTTTCTTCTTTCCTTCAAGTCATCTTGTATTTGAAACTCCTCCTTCCTATGCTCCTCTTTCCCTTAACTTTTCCTTCAATGAGGTCATATAAAATACAGTTCCTCCTAAGGATTTGTCCGATCCAGTTTCCTTTGCGCCGAAGAATCACAGCCAAAATGGTTATATTCTCACCCACTCTTCTTAGGACTTCTTCATTTGTCACCCTGTCTGTCCATCTAATCTTCTCAAGCCTTCTCGAGCCTTCTCCAGCACCACATTTCAAAGCTCTCCAAGTATTTATTTTTCATCTTCCTAAAAGTCAAAGTTTCTGTTCCATACTCCAAACTCCAAACTAAGCTTGCTGGTCAGCAGTAACCTCTTTTTTGTTTTTTATTTAACATCGCATCTTACTACCCGTTCGGGTTATACACTTAAGTACTAATTATACTAATGGGTTAGGAATTGGGAAAGTTTAATATAGAGGAAGTGAATCCACATTTTCATGGAGGGAGAGTGGAAAACCCTTTTGGAAAACCACACCAGTTCATCCGAGCGAGAGTCTAACCTCGATCTCCCCATCTACTGCAGTCTAGCTCAACACAAAACTAGCGCGTTAGTTAACTACGCCACCGAGGCGGGTCTCTTCTTGTTGAAAGCTTCCTTGGCCATGGCGATCCTCGATCTAATTTCTTTAGTGCAGTAGGCATCCTTTGTCAACAGATTTCCCAGATTCTTGAACTGCTATATGTTTTCTATCTCCTGATTTCTAATTTTGATTTTTAACGGCTTTTTATTTTTTGAAATCACCATCCCTTTTGACTTCTCAATGTTGATATCCATTTTCTCCCTATCTTCACTAGCCGGTCCAACATTTCCTGTAACTCCTCTTTATTTCTGGAAGGTATTGCTAGATAATCTGCATATTCTTTTGTGTTGATAACGCGTCCTCCTATCCTGAAATTTCTAGGTCCCTCTAGGGCTTTCCTGAGCAGACACTCTCCATACAATTTGAAGAAACTAGTTGATAAACAGCTTCCCTGTCTTGCTCCTCCTCCTATCTCTACGATGTTGGTCTCTCCATCATTTAGCCACACCTTCACTCACTGATCCTGGGTACAGGTTTGCAATCAACCTTCTGTACCTCTGGTTGATGTGGATCTTCTTGAGTATTTCCATCAGTTTCTTCCATTTCAGTCTATGGAACGCCTTTTGCCAGTCAATGAAACCGATGTAGACTTCTTCCTTGACTTCTAGCACTCTTTCTGAAATCATTCTCAGCATACTAATGGTATCTCTGGTTCCTTTTCCTTTTCTGAATCCAAATTGGTCTTCTGCCATCTCACTTTCTATTTTATGTTCCAGTCACCTGTTGAGTATTCTTGCCACGATCTTCCCCACATGAGAGATGAGGCTGATGGTCCTGTGGTCACTGCATTTATTGGCTTGCTTCTTCTTCTTTAGAGCCACCATAATTACGCCTAGAAAGTCCTTGGGCCATTCTCCTGTTTCGTAGATCCTATTTATAAGTTTTTTTCAGATCCATTAAACCATTGTTTCTCAATTCCTTCGGAAGGTCAGCTGGTGTGTCATCATCTCCAGCAGCTTTCCTTCTTCGCATATCCTTTATAGCTCTGTCCCCTTCAATCTTTAAAATGCTAGCTCCTTTTTCGTCTTCCTCTGCCTCTTCTTCTACTTTAATCCCAAGGTTTCCTGGTCAATTTTCCTTGTCATACAGTTCGTCTATATATATTACTCAAATCGTAAGAACCTCTCTATGATAGGAATAGAAAACCCCAAAGGTCATATGGTGATATGACCTTTGGGGTTTTCTATTCCTATTGTTATCACACCTTTGTTTTCATACCCTCCCAATACCATTGCTTTCTGGTACAGGTCATACCTTCCCTTTCTTTGCATTTAAATACGCTCATCGCACGTCTTATATATATATATATAATTTCCTAGCTTTGTCTGTTTCTCTCCTTAACTCGTCGTTTAGCCTCATATATCTTACTTTATTGACGTTTTTCCTTTTCATTCTTTGTTCCATTTCTGAAGCATTTCTGTTCTTACCCATGGCTTTCATGCAGTCCTCTTCATTTTTCCAACATTGTCATCTAGCACCTTCAAAATATATTCTTAACACTATTCCATTTCCCTTCCGCACTTATACTCTATTCTGTCACCTCACTTAACTTTTGTTCTATTGAATTTCTCACAATTCAACTCTTGCTTCCTAATTTTTCTAAGTCCCACCTGGGTATTCCCTTGCTCGTTTACCTGATCTTTTTCAGTCTTGTTTTAATGTACGCCACCAGCAGGTTGTGGTCCGAATCAATGTCGGCACCTGGCAATATCTTCACATCCTTCACTCCATTCTTAAATCGCTGTTTGACAAGGATGTAGTCTAGATGGTACCTGCTGATGTATCCTGGGCTCTTCCATGTGTATAGTTTTGTCTTCAGTTCCTTGAACCAGGTCACCACCAGGTCATTCTGCTGGCAGAATTCTATAAGCATCTGTTAACTGTTACTGAAAACTGTTAGCCAAAACATTAATAGTCCCGATTGATATTGCCCAGTGATTATTTCAAAATCGTCTTCACAACCCGTGCCACTGGTCTGTACTAGAAACATTAATAGTCATGCCACCCCAAACTTGTTGGAACCGAAACTGTTACAGGAAGGGACACCTTCCCAGAGGTCGTCTCCACCACCAGTACTCTTGAGGATCCCTCCTCGGGGCCCTTTCCCGAGTCCATCTCCCGGGTCCATCTCAGGGGACCGTCCACGAGTACATAGGAAAATGTTATTATTATTATTATTATTATAGGAGTTTAAAGGCTCGTCTGCACAAAATAACCATTAGAGCTTAACATTTTTTTTAAACATATTAAAATCCCAACGTGGAAGATAATATATTAAACACCCTTTGAAAACAGTAGGTGTACACACTACATTAAATGGACAGTACAAGGATATACAAATCTACTAAAAATGAAAATCTCAATATGAGACAATTGCCTAATGAGTCACTCTATAAGAGTGAGACTCGAATGGAACTTAAGAAATTCACCTGACTTATAAAATGAAGTAAATATATGACTCCATCCGCACTGTCACCTTTAAAATCAAGAGCCAGGCGAATAGGGGCATACTTGCGACACTCCACCAAAATGTTGTACACACTAAGGGGAGCATTGCAAAACTCACACACTGGAGGTGGATCCCCTCTCAATAAAAATCCATGGGTCAGAAATGTGTGCCCGACGCGGAGCCTTGTCACGATGACCTCTGGGTGTTTAAACGATCTATATTTAAAATTTGTTCGTGAATCATCTGCACTAGAGGATTACAAGAGTACAGCGTGGACAGTGCCAACAAAGCACTCATGGAGTGGAACGATGACTATTACGATATACCAGGGCTGCACGCACGAGGGGTTTGGGGGTTCAGGCATCTCCCGAAATAAATATACGCAATAAAACAATATCAACATAATGAGATGAGAAAAAAAAACACGTTCCAATAGTAGATTCCAGCGAGAAGAGATATTTGTAAGACGCCTACCTAAATATTTCTCACCTAAAGTTTAATATATATCTTGGACAAGCTGTTAGTATTGATGTGTCATGAATGGTTGAGTGCTGCGAATGATTGTGTGATTTTTTTTGCTTACATATTTTATCGTCCAAATAAAATAAAAATATTTAAATTAATTTTTGTTACTTAAGGAAACATCTCAATAATATTGTTTGTATCAACATAATTGTATAACATATTATGTTTTTGTATTGTAAGCCAGTTAATTATGCCTAGTCACAAAAAAAAAGTATTACTGACCCCCACTCTCTATAAAAAAAAAATCCTGCGTACGGTCCTGCGCTATACAAAACACAACGATTTAAAAATTGTATATAATTTAGCCGTAAAGACACTTGTTTCACACATTAATCAAAATTTAAAACCTCCAAAATGAAACTACATTCCACGGAGGCCTCGGACTTGGAGCTGATGCGTCTGTTAAATTTCTCATTACTAAGAATTAAAGTAACATGTTTAATGTGTATCTAACCTTGAGGTTGAAATATTAAATGTTGTTTGGGGAACTTTTAAAAATATGATGCTTCACATTTTAAGTGAGTTCTTAAATAATAATTAAAGTAATATATTTATCTAGCCTTGAGATTGTTATATCAAATTTTGTTGGTGGAACTTTTTTTTTAATGTTGCCACAAGTCTAGTCTCATATCAGAAGGCTTTAAACCAATTATAGTGATATGACGTGAGTATATAATTATTGCTCGTATGTTGGCCATATCTTCATGATAAGAGCGTGCGTCATAGCAGGCCCATTTAGGGTGCATACGATTACATCGCATGTCCATTACATCGCGTTTTGGGAACAAATCCATTGCAGGTCCATCACGTTGCGTTTCTCTCACCTCTCTACATACAGCTAACCCTAATCTGACATGCAACTAGAAATTACTTGTTGCAAGGATAGTGTAACCGACTCTCATCTTGAAGTTAAGTAGTTAGTTAGATATAAAAAGTACTCATCTGTTCAAGACAGGGAAAAAGTTAGCATTTCTACTCTCCTGTATCCATTCGTCAAATCATAATATGATTAAAAATCATTATTAAACTGAGCTTTTGTCACTTTTGGCAAACAAATCTTCTTTTAAAAAAATTGTTTTTGATTACGTTACGTTAACGTTTTTCTTTTAACAGTTTTTACAACCATCTGATAGCCTTCACCACCACTGTTTCTATTATTAAATAGTGTTTCTTAGGGTTCAAAGTTCACCACCTCAAAGTTATTAAGTAGCGGGTATTTTATCCAACAAAGATTTATAAAAAACATGAGAGCAAATGGCACGAGACCACTACTGGTTGCACTGTGGGTCACCATATCACAAAAAAATATTTTGTCAGTCACTGTCGCAGCTTTCATAAATTAATATCGTTGAAAAAAATCAACGTTGGAAATTTATCGCCCAGCTCTACTTCAGAGTTTGACTTCACTTCGATAAGTGTAATTTTCTTTCCCTTCCTAATAAATTTGTTAAAAATATATAAGAAAACAAGATAATGGCAAGGTAGGTAATTAAGTGCTAATAATTGTTTATCAAATCATGTTGAGTTAAGAGATCCATAAGTTACCTTAATCGAGAACATTTTTATAACTAACCTATACCGAAAATCAAGTTAAATTTAGTTATCATTATTTTACATCGTGTTATGTTCAGATGAATTCCGTAACTGCTCTACCATCGTAAATTATATTTTAAAAAGTGTATTCAAGCCAAGTGAAAAAAACTTTTCACTCTGTATGTTTTTTTCAAATATTTCTAAACTAGGCCTGGCACCAAGGTCAAAACGGTACCTAAATCGGAAAAAATCATAGAATGTTGGAAATAGTTTTGATCGCTTTATTTTGAGGGTCTATTTAACAAACTAATTTTTTTCCCTCGTTAGAGGTCTGCGTTTGCCACAACAATGTGAAAATCACGCTATAACTAGATTTTCTTTCAATATCTCAAGCTAGTTTAGTAGTAAAAGTAGTTATTATTATTATTAAATAAAATCAATTTTATTTATAAAAATGTTCCTTGGCATGTTTATCGTACGATGTATAGTTTAGTGCAGTGATGGGCAAACTTTTCGGGGAGTGGGCCAAAAGAAAAACGTCAGGCGGGCCCATACAGTTTAATAAAAAGTTACAATGGTACATTTTACAAAACTATTGTACAATTAAGTCCTATTTATTATTAATTATTAAATGGATTTGTATAGTAATGATATCTAATCCTAATACAATCTGAGTTGTCTACATTATTTAACAAATACTTAAATAAAACAGATAATTAAGAGTACTTGAATGAAGGAGTGTGTGATGAGTGATGAGTGAAACCATGACTGTTCTTCTAAAGGTTTTTCATAGACTGGTTTCAACGGAGACAAGGTGTCACTCAGAAGTGAAGCTAGGTGACCATCTGTCAAAAAGTCTGTTTACAACACTACTTTTTCAAAGTTTCATGGTAGAAAACACTTTCTCCATAGGAGAGAGTATTATTATTATTATTATAGTTTATAGGCCCATCGACACAGTGAGGTCATTAGGGCCTTAAACAATATAAAAAACATAGTAAAATCCCCATAGGGGAGAGTGATAATATTTCACCTATATATGCAGGTGTATAAACAATGTAGTACAAAATGAGTGATACACCTGCTAAAAAAAACCTCAGGTGTATATGTCACAGGAAAAGTAGATTGTTAGGGAGAGTTGACTCGACCTAGGTAAAGTTGACTCCTACTAAAAGTATCAGTAAAAGTTGATAGAGAATAAACAGATCAACTTTTCCTAGGAAGAGTTAACTATGCCTGCTGTGGTTTAGTAAAAGTTGATTATTATTATTATTATTATTATTATTATTATTATTATTATTAGCACCGCGTCTTACTACCCGTTCGTGTAATGTGTAATGGTAGGGTGATTGCGAGATGAAATGGAGGACCTAGAGTTTAACGTGGAATCCGAACCACGGTGGAGGCCTGGCATTCCTCACATTCACAAGTTGTGATTAATACACATCTTGTCAGAGGTGAAGGAAGGGTTCGGCAATCAGATAAATCTGTGCCGGGACCGAGGTTTGAACCCCGGACCCTCAGCACAGAAGTCTGACACCTTACCCCTAGACCACCAGATCACCAATAGTAAAAGTTGATTCCACGATGTTGCTATCCACATGCGACTTCGCGCGCACATCTTTGTTTTGAATATCCCAGCTCTATTTGCTTACGGTTGTTTTCTAGGTTAGGTTAGGTTAGGTTAGGTTAGGTTAGGTTAGGTTAGGTTAGGTTAGGTTAGGTTAGGTTAGGTTAGGTTAGGTCTGCAACTCAAAGTGTCACAAATCTTTACCTTGCTGTAATAAATAATAAATATTTATATCTCTCTTTGTATCATAAAGGTTTTGCTTTTTTATTTGTTTTTTTATTAGGTAGTAGACCATTTCCTTGCAAAAAGTCAACTTTTACTAACTCAAGGTAGTAAGAGTATACTTTCCCTAGGTACGGTCAACTCTGACTAGTAAACGTTGATCGAAATTCATCACTTTTCGATTTTAATCAACTTTTACTAAAAAGACCAGTAAGAGTCGACTCGACCTAGGTAAAGTCGACTCTTACTGGAGAATCTACTTTTCCTGTAACATATACACTACATTAAAGGTACAGAACAAATATATTAAAAAAACACTTTAAAATAACAAAACATGTTAAAGTAAAATACGTTAAAAAGACAAAACATGTTAAAATAAAAACATATTAAAATTGTAGCCTCTTTTCCTCCTTCAGGACTAAAGCAGGCATACAAATGACATACATAAAATAATTAAGATAGGATAGTTGCAGAGGAGCCGAAAGGACGTCCAAAAAAACATATATTATCAGATAATATATGCAATCATGGTATCACCAACCCACTCAGCCAAAGCATAACTAGAAAATAAGGTAATTCCAGGGTGATATAATTGGGTAGAACCTGAATAGAAGTCAACACATTGCAAGATAACGGGATATTAATAGATTTATTTAAACAATAACAAGTAGATATATATGTAAATTTTAATAGAACATTTTTAGGCCTTTCTTTACCCAACCTAAATTAAGTCTCGACAATCTCCAAGGGTTTCGTTAAAAACAATATTTTTATTGTCTGATCGACTTACAAAAATAAACCCCTTATTTTGTATAACATCAAGACGATGGTAATATTCGTTCAACTTACAAAACTTTATAATTACAACAATTTGTATACGCCAAGAATATTAAATGTTAAATCTCATAAATGTTTGTTAAATCTCAAAAACTCCATAATGACAACAAGTAAAGATTCTCCTTTAAACATTTTAAATATTTGTCCAAACACCAAGAATATTAAATGTTAAATCTCTTAAATGATTGTTAAATCTCAAAAACTCCATAATTACAAAAAGTAAAGATTCTCCTTTAAATATTTTAAATATTTGTCCAACCTTCATAATTACAACAATTAGTACACGCCAAGAATATTAAATTTTAAATCTCATAAATATTTGTTAAGACTCCAAAAATCCATCAACACAAGTAAAGATTCTCCTTTAAATATTTTAAATATTTGTCCAACCTTCATAATTACAACAATAAGTAGGGGAGGAGGGGGCACATTTGAACAGTTTGAATTTCCCACCTAAATATAATATTTTCATTAAGTTTCCAGTAATGACAACAGATGGCAGCTCTTCTGATGAACTGGCCATCATTTTCCCTCCATTTTATTCTTTGGTGTTTACTCAGTGGATGAACTTGTGTTAGAGTGCTTAGAAAGCATTATTTATTTTCGAATTTCATAAGGATATTCTGACAACGTAAAAATTTCAAAGGTGAGTTGAACTACCTAATATTAAAACCTAATGAATGTACTTTTTAGAGATTATTATAGAACTAAAATATTTCCTTCTTGTTTCTTTTAATGAATGGTTGTACTTGGTAGGGTTATGTGGGGCACATTTGAACAGCCTATTGGGGGCACATTTGAACAGTGTTCAAAACTGCCCCACTACATTAATTTAACCACATTGTGAAAAATATATTTTTTTAATTTAATAGAACAATTTTATTGATGTTAATATTATTTATTTTTAGGGCATAGTAATGGTTCGTACGTATATCAAGAAAAGAAACAAGCCTGAAATATCTAATAAAATTATTCAGGAAGCCGTTAGGGCTGTCTGTGAAGGAAAACTCTCATTAAGAGCTGCAGCTTCAAAATATGACATGACCCACACAGCATTATTTTACCAAGTGAAGAGATTTAAGAAAGGTGATGACGTAAGTGAAAAATATGGTTCACGATACACCAGTCAACAAGTGTTCTCCGAGAATCAAGAATCCCAATTAGTTGATTACATTATTAAATGTTCTAAAATAAATTATGGCATGACTTACACAAATATACGTAGATTAGCATATGATTATGCTCGTCAAATAGTTTGCAAGTATCCCGAAGCATGGAATAATAACAGAATTGCTGGAGTTGACTGGCTTCAGGGTTTCATGAAGCGGCATGACAACCTTCTTTCACTGAGAAAACCTGAGAACACCAGTCTGTCTAGAGCTACAGCGTTTAACAAAACCAATGTCATGGAGTTTTTTGATAATTATGAAAGAGCTTTGCAATCAGGAGAGTTCACAGGTGATAGGATATACAATGTGGATGAAACGGGTGTTGCAACAGTTGTGCAAGCTCCAAAAGTTGTCGCTCAGCTTGGTGCACGCCAAGTGGGACAGGCAGTCTCAGCTGAACGAGGGACTATGATAACAGTCTGTATGATAGTAAATGCAGTTGGTAATGCTATACCTCCAGTTTTTGTGTTCCCTAGAGCACGATTACATGACAGCATGATGTTCGGTGCACCTCCAGGCAGTCTGGGTTTGGTCAACAGCCCAAAGAGTTCATGGATGATTGGCTCTTTATTTCTAAAAGTCCTTGAACATGTTAAGAAACATGCTAGGTGCAGCAAAGATGACCGAATCATTCTGCTAATGGACAACCATGAGAGCCATTGCAACCTTGATGCTATTTTGTTTGCAAGAGACAATGGAATTGTTTTGGTAACATTTCCACCTCATTGTACACATCGACTCCAACCATTAGATGTGGGAGTGATGGGACCATTTAAGGGAAAACTGCGTGTGGCACAAAATGATTGGATGACTGCTAATCCTGGAAAAACCATCACTATACATGATCTGGCATCTCTAACAAATGTGGCTTACCTATCTTCATTTACGGTGAAGAATATAACATCTGCATTTCAGAAACCCGGAATTTGGCCATTTTCTAGACTTGCATTCAGTGATGAAGATTTCGAGCCATCTTTTGTAACTGACAGGGATCAACCTATAGACATAACTAATCAAACTGCTGGTCCATATGAAGAAAAAGCTGGAACACCAGAACAACAAAATAAAAATGAAGAAAATCCGGGTCCTAGCAGAGTTGACCTCTCCCCAGAAGATGTGCGACCCTATCCCAAAGCTGCTCCAAGGTGTCTGCAAAGACCGAGAAAAAAAGTTAAGTCCCGCATTTTGACAGAGTCTCCTGTTAAAAATAAGATTGAAGAGGAAACTCTGGCACGAGCATCCCGAAAGGAAAAATCATGTTCCAGTAGGCCTAAGGTGTCTCTAAAACAAAAGGAACTATTCATGAAGAAAAGATTAGTTTCTTCTAGCAGTGACAGTGATGGAGAATTTTCTGTTCAAGACAGCTCAGATGAAGAAACTTTACATGATTTAATAACCGTAGAAAGAAATGACACCGAGGAAATTGTTGCTGATGACTTTGTGCTGACGGAATTTGCAACAAAGAAAACCAAAGTTCTCTACGTTCGACACGTAGAGGAGGTTAATGGGCACACATACAAAATCAGGTTTATGAAAAAGTTTCGACAGACTTGGAAATTTACTTATCCTGAAACTGAAGACATCAGTGAGATGGAGAGAAGTGACATTGTCATGAAATTGCCACAGCCGGAGTGTTCAGGAGGCACTGCTCGTATTATGAAAATGAAAAACTTTCATGTGGACTTCAGTAGTATGAAAGAAAAAATAATGTGATCATAGAAGTGCACTTCTCATGACATTTGTGTTTGTGAATTATTTTGAACAGATGATTAGGACATTGTTCAAAAGTGGGACATTGTTCAAAAGTGCCCCATGCCTGTTCTAAGGTACCCCATGCATGGGGCAGTTTGGAACATCTTACAAGTGCTAATTAAGGTTTTATTTATATTTTAGAAATGTGTATTGTCTACAAATACAACATTTTAAAGTGTTTATTAAGCAATGTCTTATCGTTTTATACTATTAAAAGTTAAAAAAGTAACACGCCAAGAATATTAAATTTTAAATATGTTAAATGTTTCTTAAATATTTTCCCAAAATAAACGAGTGAATCTTTAATAAAAAAAAATTAATACCAAAGTGTTAAAGTTCAATCCATGATAAAACCGAAAAGGAATTTTGAAGTATAATGACCGAATAATAATTTTGAATCTTACATTTTATATGTGGCACCAAGATGCGCCTCGGATGATTATCCCGCCAAGAGTGGCTTGATCGCCGATATACCAGCCGTATTTATTGCTAAACTGAGCTCAAAAAGAGTGGGGAGGGAGGGGGGTGGTAGGGGTCACACATAAGGGATGGAAAGACAACAAGAAAGGAGGGGTAACAGAGTTCGGGAACATACAGCGAGCAACACCTAGACTTTTCCAGAAGCTATGGCGCGCGCAGCACTGTAGCACTAATGACGTCACACATTATTATACCCGACATCCTTTGCACATGTCCAGTCAATGTGCCTTTAGCTCTAGCGCCTTCAGTTTGACCAACAAGTGCGTGATAGTTAGTCGTTGCTCAGAAAGAGAAAGAGATCGCGACGTACACAACAGGGAAAGGGGCATCGGTGAGTTTCTTCAGTCACTTCATTAGTTGTGGTGGGATATTGCTCGAATTAATATTGCATCTAGCGTTATTTTCTTGTTCTTAAAACGTTTTAGCCTTTTTAAACGCTACAAAATGTACTAAAAATGATAAAAATAGTCTCAATATGAGATAAAATTCAAAAGAGCCACTTTATAAAAGTGATTCAAATGGCAATTAAAAGATTCGCCTGGCATTTAAAACGGAGTAAACATATAGCTCCATCCGCACTGTCACGTAGTAAAAAACGAAGGTCACCATTAAAATTAAAAGCCAGGCTAATAGGGGTATCTTGCGACACTCCACCAGAATGTGGTACACACTAAGAGGAGCATCGCAAAGATCACACACTGGAGGTGGATCCCCTCTTAATAAAAACCCATGGGTCAGAAATGTATGCCCAACGCGGAGTCTTGTCACGATAACCTCTTCTCTTCTAGACTTTCGTATAGAAGAGGGCCGCTACGACACACCGTCCCTTATGGACCGCTGCTTGTTCTGAGCAGGGGTTGAAGTCCACTGCTCGTGCCAGGTGCGTAAGACCCCACGCCGAACATAACCCTTCGGCTAGAGCAATATTGAACCAGCTCCTCCACCTTTTTCCTATATTTGGATTCGTAATGGCCAATTCATTAGCCCCATTGGTATATATACGAGCCTGTACTTGGTTTACGTCATTTATATATTGTGTTCACCACTCGTCGGAGGCACTGCTGCTAGAGACACTCTTGGCATCGTAGAGAAGACAACGATGGTTGTGACGTCAGAATCACCTCCGCGCCGCAGATTGAGCTATGGAGTTTAGCATGAGTATCGAGAGACAAATCATAGAGTATGTCAGCTGTTCTAACTTTTTGTCTATGCCCATCAGGCATAGTTTATTATAGTGGGCCATGCTTTCTATCCTCCTACGTGTATTAGACTAGATCGTAAATATTGGGGTCATAAACAGACCTCTTAGACTGTTTGACCATACTGCGGCTATAGAATAGCGTAGGATAAAATAATGGAAGTTGACGGGTTTTCTGTTGCTTTGTTTCACGACCTAACCGAGTCTGTTTCCCCCCTCGGAATCAAGGTCAATGGGTCCCACAGGACGCAGTTTCTCAGTGGTAAGCGTGCAGTGGAGCTCATTGTATGTAGAGAAAGTTTCGTCCGTTGTTCATGTTAACGTGTCTCACTTTATTCAAATTTCTGTGCGTCATATGATAATGGTAAGTAGCTGAATTTTCAATTTACATTATGTATTTTTCAGTTAGTATATTTCTCTGTGAAATAACGAGCAATTCATAGTTTATGAGTGATGTAGGTTGGGTGGGCATGTGATGTATTGTTGTCCGACGCATCCACCATAGTCTATCGAATAATGGCGGGGTGTTCCATCTCTCCTACCCATTTGGGAGGGATGGCTCGATGGTTGGTTATGAGAGATGGCACACCTAATATGCATAAAGTCGTAAGTGAGCAGGTATAGGCCTACATGGATCCCTAAAATGGGGCCAGTGAAATGTAAATATTTAGATGGTTTTGTAATAACCTGAGGATTTTGTGCTTATGTTCAGACCTGACAAATATGCTTAACATCTATAAGAGGATAACCATCCGCGCTTCCTGGTCAGAAAAGGACCCGGGGAAAGCTGCTGAGGCTGTGTCAATAGAAAAACTCTCTTTGCGGCAGGCAAGTAAACAGTTCAATATACCATTGACAACTTTAAGAAACAGAATTTAAAAAATATATACTTTTACTAAGCAAAATCTTGGGCCATCGTCACAGCTTGGAATTGATGCAGAAAAGAAGCTCGTAAGCCACATGAAAAGCTTCAGGCGGTTGGTTTTGCACCTACTAAAAAAGATGTGCGTACACTGGCTTATTATTTGGCAGAATTTTAAAAAATACAACAAACTTTCAATAAAGACAGTAGGATGGCAGGTGACGTTTGGATGGCTTCTTTTATGGGTCGCAACCCCGAGCTTTCTGTGGGAAAAGCTGAAGGTATCAGTAGAGCAAGGACAGAAGGTATGAAAAAAGAAAAAGTTAAACATTACTTTGATCTTTTGACAACAATTATGGCTGAGCACAATCTAATGGATAAACCGGGAAACATTTGGAATGCAGATGAAATTGGGACCAGTTAAATAATGAGCCTGGCCAGGTTATTGCCGCAAAAGGCAGCAAGGATGTTCATGTGGTAACATCAGCCGAGAAAGGGGAAACAATTACGGTGTTGGCCTGCTACAGTGCAGAGGGGCCATTTTTGCCCCCCTACTGCGTGTTTAAAGGCACCTATCAAAAGCCTCAGTATGGAAAGGGCGCACCACCTGGCACACAGATAAAAATGAGGAAAGAAAATGGTTACATTTATACGATTTCATTCATGGACTGTCTCACAGGTCATTTTAACCCTCGTGAACCAAGGGGAAAAAATTTGTTAATTTTAGATGGTCATTCCACCCACAAGAACTCTGCACAGTTACTTCAAATTGCACAGGACAGTGAAATTGTAATTTTTTGTCTTCCTAGCCACACAAGTTGCAGCCTTTGGACCGAGTGGTCTTCAAACCTTTTAAAACGTATTTCAAAGATGCTTCTTCAAAAATGGTGAGACTAAGGAGCAAGGTTACAAGAGATGATTATGGCGAGTTGTTAAATTCGGCTTGGAGTCGCTGTGCCACCTCTCAAAAATGGGAATTACTGTCTTCCGAGCAACAGGAATATATCCTTTGGACATGAACGCTATCCCAGAACATGCTTATATGCTGTCCTGCGACCAAACCCCTGATAATCTTGACATATTTGTGTCCCTGTTAACTGTCACACCGGCTTTACCAAACCCAGGTAATCCTTCTGCAGGTGCTTTTGCTTCATCCAGTAACGCACTCACCTTAAACCAACCACTAATTACACCAACTACCACTGCAGTTGCTTCTACATCCAGTAGCACACTCCCCTTAAACCAATATCTTCAAGCCTCAACTACCACTGCAGTTGCTTCTACATCCAGTAGCACACTCCCCTTAAACCAACATCTTCAAGCCTCAACTACCACTGCAGTTGCTTCTACATCCAGTAGCACACTCCCCTTAAACCAACATCTTCAAGCCTCAACTACCACTGCAGTTGCTTCTACATCCAGTAGCACACTCCCCTTAAACCAACATCTTCAAGCCTCAACTACCACTGCAGTTGCTTCTACATCCAGTAGCACACTCCCCTTAAACCAACATCTTCAAGCCTCAACTACCACTGCAGTTGCTTCTACATCCAGTAGCACACTCCCCTTAAACCAACATCTTCAAGCCTCAACTACCACTGCAGTTGCTTCTACATCCAGTAGCACACTCCCCTTAAACCAACATCTTCAAGCCTCAACTACCACTGCAGTTGCTTCTACATCCAGTAGCACACTCCCCTTAAACCAACATCTTCAAGCCTCAACTACCACTGCAGTTGCTTCTACATCCAGTAGCACACTCCCCTTAAACCAACATCTTCAAGCCTCAACTACCACTGCAGTTGCTTCTACATCCAGTAGCACACTCCCCTTAAACCAACATCTT
>CABFWB010006594.1:10365-31782 GCA_902151455.1 Timema bartmani
GGGCATGTTTGGATCAGAGGTTCTCATCATGCAAGGGCATGTTTGGATCAGAGGTTCTCATCATGCAAGGGCATGTTTGGATCAGAGGTTCTCATCATGCAAGGGCATGTTTGGATCAGAGGTTCTCATCATGCAAGGGCATGTTTGGATCAGAGGTTCTCATCATGCAAGGGCATGTTTGGATCAGAGGTTCTCATCATGCAAGGGCATGTTTGGATCAGAGGTTCTCATCATGGAAGGGCATGTTTGTATTAGTGGTTCTCATCATGGAAGGGCATGTTTGTATTAGTGGTTCTCATCATGGAAGGGCATGTTTGTATTAGTGGTTCTCATCATGGAAGGGCATGTTTGTACCAGTGGTTCTCATCATGCAAGGGCATGTTTGTACCAGTGGTTCTCATCATGCAAGGGCATGTTCTGATCAGCGGTTCTCATCATGCAAGGGCATGTTTGTACCAGTGGTTTTCATCATACATGGGCATGTTTGGATCAGAGGTTCTCATCATGCAAGGGCATGTTTGGATCAGAGGTTCTCATCATGGAAGGGCATGTTTGTATTAGTGCTTCTCATCATGCAAGGGCATGTTTGTACCAGTGGTTCTCATCATGCAAGGGCATGTTTGTACCAGTGGTTCTCATCATACATGGGCATGTTTGGATCAGTGGTTCTCAAAGTGTAGCATACAGGACATCTAGGTACGACCAAAACTATTTTTATACTATACAAAATACCTCAAAAAGTGAAAATAGGTTTTCCTTAAAGAGATATTGTATACTATAATTAAATTCCAAATCCTTAATAAAATATTAAATTGGTACAATTCCATTCTTTTAATATATATCCTACTCTATAAAAAGGAAACTTACAGGCCTAAATGGTTGATAGCTGAATGAAGCTCAAGTATTATAATATGTTACATCACTTAGAGATAGAATCAGGTGTGTAAAGAGACCTGCTATATAGAAGAGAAGTACCCTTGAGGTGTTGTACAGGGCGTACTCTGTACCCATTGTCACACATGAAGCAGAAACATGGACAATGAATGTCAGAGAGACTAGGAAAGTTAAGGCAATGGGAGTGAAGTTTTTAAGGAGCATGTTATCTGTCACGAGGAGAAACAAGATTAGGAATGAAGTTATCTGGGAAAGAGTGTTAGTACAGGGAGTATATGAGAGAGTCGGTGGCGTAACACCCAGACCCGCAAAAGTGAACTTTAAATTACTAAAAATTTGGTGGAAATAATTGTAATCAAATAATTTATGTCCTGATTATTAACAATTTAGGTAGTTGAATATGTTTATCATAAAGTGTTGTAAATTATAACTATGTTATTGCATTTCAATTATTTTATTCGGTTTTAAATAGCGCAGATTTGTTTAAATCTTCAAGCAGTCAAGCTGACTGATGATGTTCCCAACACAAAACCAAAGCTAAAACAGTCATTATAAGGTGTGATTACTAAATTAGTAATTATTTAGACTATTAATTATTTCTTATAACATTTATTTAGGTGTTAGATTACTTGAAAAAGGGGGCCGAAAAATATTATTATTATTAGCATCGCGTCTTACTAACCATTCGGGTTATACGCTATGCTAATGTGCAATGGTAGGGTGATTGTGATATGAAATGGAGGACCTACAGTTTAACGTGGGATCCGAACCACGGTAGAGGCCTGGCATTCCTCACATTCACAAGTTGTGATTAATACACGTCTTGTCAGAGGTGAAGGAAGGGTTTGGCAATCAGATAAATCTGTGCCGGGACTGATGACTGAACCCTGCACTCCCAGTACCGAGGTCCGACTCCTTACCCATAGACCACCAGGTCACCTGACTAAAAATAAATCTTGCGGGGATACAAAAGTAGATCAAGTAGGCTGACTTTTACACTGTCTTCCTATGAAAATTGGACAGTTGTAGAGGAAGCAAGGCTAAGCCTGTGGCATGAGTCCAGCCCATATATTTTCCGCTATCGACTTGCTAGGCCTGTCATAGCTTCATATGCCTTATAATCTATCTTAAGACTAGGACAGACACAACATCCAGTCCCCTGTCGTTAATTGATCACTGTGAGAGGGTAAACCCACATTTCACCAATGATCAATTTATCAGCCATGCAGCTCAGTAGACAGATGTGCTACCGACTGAACTAAGGTGTCGGATGATAAGGTAGGGTCACGCAATGGGGATGAAGTATGCAGGAAAAAGATAGGGGAAGAAAGGGTGCGGAGAAGAATGGTGGAAGGAAGGAAAGAGAAAGATTGAAGAATTTGAATAAAGTGACCAGGCCACAGGCTGGAAACAATTGATGATAAATATAATGTATAAATTAATTCAATGGACAAAATATGATATAAATGCTGATAACTTTACCTGTTCACTGCTAGATATTGGGACCCATTTGTATATTTTCATAGTGGTGTCCCCAATGGTGACCCACCTTTTTTCCCTAGAAAAGGTAAATACAAAATTTTGGACATTTTATTGGGCTATGATGTGTGGTTAGCTCTTAACAACAGCATAGCTGAGAACTAGCAAATCAATCCTTGACTATGCAAGTGGGCTTGATACTAATTTATTATATAATGTTATAGGTGTGTCATCATGCAGATATATAGCTCATTTAACCTAAGTATTCAATCAGATTTTGACACTATTATAAGTTTTTATTTTGTATCTATATATTATCTACAAAAAAACAAAAACTTCCAAAAATATGTTTTATTTAATATTCAAAAACCAGTCTCGAGTCAATTTCAAAGCGTATTTGTCGTATTTAGTCACTCTAGTATTATTATTTCATAAGTCTGTGAGCCAATGTTTTATTTCTCTTTTAACATATTATATTTTATCTATTCCCAAAAGGGTATCCTGTATAATGTTAAAAAGTGTTTGTATTATTATTTTCATATGTTGATTTCCATATTTATTTATATATAAAGGTATTTTATACTGTCATTCCGTGGTGTTGTGACTGTAAACCTGTCTTACTTTATGTTTCTGAGTACGGTAGTAGTACTGAATTATTTTATTGTTATACATGTTTTTAACTGTCAATGGTTTACACTTCTTATTCATGCCTTTGGTACTATTGTTGTTTTCAATCGTATTTTAAGAATTTTAATTTGAATATTTCTTAATTGATTTAAATGTATAAATCACTTGCCTTTCCCCAGGAAGTAATACCATAGGCTGATGCAATCCGATTAGCATGCGATACACTATTTTTAAAATATCAAATGTAACTTTTGTGTGTGTGTGTGTGTGTGTGTGTGTGCGCATGCATATATATATATATATATAACTAGTAGAAATAATTCAGTATGATTATTTTAAAAGCAGTAAGGCAATTGGTCTGTTTCATTTGGCGTGGAAATGCAGAGCCATGGTAGCAAACGGTTATCTTTAATTTTTTGTTTTGTTTTACAATTTTCTTTTCAGAAACGGTTTCTTCAAGAATAGAAGCATATTGATTAAGTTATATGTTTTACATACACATCTCCCCTATAATTTTAACAGTGATCAAATATCAGTAATTTTGACATTTTTCAATAGAAAACGGCCGGCTTCATAACAAAAAATAAGAAAATGTAACACCTAATAAACATTGATACATTATCTTAGAAGAAGTGTTGAAAATATTACTATAAAAAATTCACTTGTTCTCTAGAAAAGTGATATTTCCAAAGGTATGAATTTCCTGCAAGACCTGTCCAGTAGCTAGCACCATCTACGGTTTCCATGATACATCTGTTATTTTTGGTACGGAAGGATACTTTGGTTGATTGTGAAGCCACGCCACGCCTTTCACCCTCCCACCCGCCATCACACATACACACACATACACACACAACAAATACAACAACAACAACAAATACAACAACAACAACAACAACAACTTGTATACACAATAAAAACTCCCCACTAAAACTCCCTAGTTCTAATTGTAAATGTAAGCCTAACACATATAATTTTGCACTGTCACACCTGTAATAAAATATAATAATTTCTATCTAAGGTAATTAGTGTGGCATTATCAAGCCATCCTGAATGGTGAATGACAACTATTTGAAATATATATATATATATATATTATTTAGATAGTTTAACATGTATAACATAAAAATTTAATAAACCAAACAATCTTGTAGGAGGCTTAAAATTTGTACACCAGTAACAAACATTTTAAGTCATTTATGTAAGGGTTAAACATTTAATTTTGTAATTCCAAAAGTGATATGATAAAAGAACAACAATTTAGTTTCACATTGTAAATAAACTCTTCATAATAAAATTGTATTTTTGATATTTTAAAAGGGTTATTTGATGTTATGTACATATGTCACACTCGTAACTGAGGAATCTGTCGAGTAATTAAACGTTTTCAAGCCAGTGAATGTCATCAAAATAGTTTTAAACATCTTACTAAATTTCTCTAGACTTTATAGATGAGATACCAAAGACTATTGTATAAATCTAAAATAAATGAGTGATATTTTATTTTAAATAACTAGGTAATACTAAATACATAATTTACAGCACTTGTTATTGAAATTGCTGCTCATTATTACCATTAAAATAACTCCATATTATAGATTCTAGAGGCACTTATAATTCATACATTTTCTTGGCTGCACCAAGGCCTTTGAGATACTAATCAGGCCTTGGTGCTTGCTCTCATACAAGTTAATGAAGTCACATGGAAGGGCTTATATCTCAGGAATGCTGGGTCATCAATGTCGGGTATGGAAGTGTCGCCAGGGCCAAATAACCCCATTCTGCCAAGAAAATCCTTATGGTGTATTTTGCTCGTGACGATACTCCAGTCATTACAGTGGTTTTAGTAGTTTTAATATATAACATGCTACTATGATCCAACAATTTACAATACAAGATATTATTTGATCAAAAGTGCTAAGTGAATCAATGGTTAGTCTTTGATTTGTAAATAATATTTGTCAGTCCCGTTTACAGAATATCTTTTAATAGCGTCAAACTTTTAATTTCTACAATAAAATTTAAATTTAAAAATGCATTGTAAGTGTTGTTCCAGGGCGGAGAGCTAACTATGATTCTCAAAAAGAGAGATATATAAATACATTTTTTCCCCCCAAGGAGCCCCATAGCAGTCAACAGTGGATACCCGTAATCCACTGGGACAATTTTGTACCGGGAAGTTCTGCTGCTATTTGTAGAGATAATTTTTGTGAGCAATTTACAATCCGAGAATTTCGTGTTACAAGAGATGACTGATCTGTTTTAATAGTGCGTGGAAAAAAAATCACGAAAACAACCGTAAACAAAAAGAAGAATCGGCTTGCCGAGACGAGTCAAATTTAAATGGATGGAGTCAACAAGATGTTATTAAAGATTTTCATGATTTAAAAGGTAAAATCAGCTCAATTAATACAGATCATTTTACAAAAATAGAGTCTTAAAATAGTATTAGTTTCACAAAAATTGATACTAGTTGTGACGTTCCTAAAATTATAGAAAAATTAAAAATAACCAATAATTTTGTTAAAATTTAAATGGGTTTTGGGACCAGAAATTTTAATTAACAGGTGGTCCAAACTAGAATGTTTGTTGAGTCATCTAAGTTCATACACTCCAGAGACACTTTCAACTGAAGATACAATAAAACATGCCTCAAAATTTTTAAAACAATGTTGTAATAGTGCTGAGGAAAGTTCTCCATTGAACATTTAAACAAAACTTTTGAAGTAGCAAATTAATTTGGCAGTTGATTAATCACCCAAATACACACCGGAAACTTTAATATGAGGCCGTTCTGTTTATTTTAGTGATTACAAACTCTAATCCTCCATCCTAACTATTTAAGACAATTATCTCAGTCACTGAGCATGGGAAGTTCACGAAGGTTTCATAGCAAATATTTGTCTGAAAAAACTAATATGTTGGATAGTCATGAAAAGGTTGACTAAATTTATGTGAAACCATCAATCTACTAATAATATGGGTCAATGGAAGGCTTTTCTGACAATCTTCAGAAAGCTACTATAATGCAAGCGTTTATGATGTCATCTTTGTTGCCAGAAAATAAAGACATAGTAGCTCTCTACCTGGTTAAAACTCTTGACTGCAAATAAACTATTAATTAACTTTGTGCATGATTAACACATTAGCTTTATGTGGATATCATGTTTTAAGATTGATATCAGGCAATAATAGAGTAAACAGGAACATGTTTACACAATTATGTAACGGTAGTTTGTTGCCTAGGTTCAAAAATCCAACTAAATTAGATGAATATAGTTATCTATTGTTTGATGCAGTTCATTTGTTGAAATCCATTAAAAACAATTAGTCGAATTAAAAGGACGCAGAACAAACTTTGGTAATACCACCTTTGCCATTTAATCACCTTGAGTTAGAAAGTGATGTAAATTTTAGTGCTAGTCTTGGTGGATTTAAAAAAAGAGTATTATAAAGAAAACTTTGACACTAAAGGTATTGTTGCCGACATCAATGGAAAAGCAAAATGTTGCATATGCAATCACATTATTTGGCGGAAAAAAACTTAGCTGCTCTTGAAGTGTTAAAAAATCAATATTTTCAAGAAACTGCTAAATTTATAGAATTAATTTCATCTTGGTGGAAATGCATGAATGTAGCCTAAAGCATCTAATGAAAGGGAGACCCCCCATGTGACACAATAAGAGATACAAACTGTAAAACTTTCTCCATGTGGCTTGATAAGTGGGAGAATCAGATGATTTCTTATCAACTTCATCATACAAACAAAGAGGTAAATTAACACACAAAACTATCTAGCCCTTCAACACACAACAAAAACTATTATTATTATCGTAGAGTAGTTGTTGAATAATCTTTCATTTTTGTATGTCGGCCTATTATTAAGAAAATTTCAGATTGATAATTTAGAAGCAAGGTTTAGACAACTTAGTCAATACAGACAAATGAATGGTGTCAATTATCATATATCTGTTAGACAAATTTTAGAATCTGAAAGGGAATGAAACTAATAAGTTTAGTCAAATTAAAATCATCACAATATGGGGAATTTGAAATTAAATCCTAACTTTCAAATTTGAACAACTACTAAGAGGGAGATATTGAAAGTGTAGTGAGTACATACAATTTTGATGACGTTATTTTTGACTGTGACAGTGTAGAAGTGAAAACCATTTAATTAATGGATTTGATCTATATTGCAAGGTATAATTCATTCACGATAGGTCTTTACCTGGATGACAGTTCAAAAATCATATGTTTAGGTTTTAGGTTACCAACACTTGTAAAAGAACACTGTTTTGTTATGAATGTTAAGTTTTTTAATTACATGTTATATTTTACATTTAAAATAACTTAAACTTAAGTTTTCTCACATTATTTCATTACTTTTAACAATTTCTTTTTACCCAATCCGAAACAATATTTTAAACATATATTAAAAGTACCTATTCTTTGTTTTGGAATGTTATCTATGATGTGTAATATAGTGCATGCATTAATACCTTTTAATAAAGGCATCGTATTTACTTGGTAAAGATAAAATATTTGTAATTTATTTTATATATGATTAACTATTTTATTATTAGTTTATTGTTTTTAGAAATATTTAACTGAATAAAATATAATCGTCTGCTGCGAGGATACACCATTTTAAACAACTTGTCCGCGTCATCATCAACCACATGGCTAATATTCGTTGGTCGCCATTTTAAAGCCATATTTGTTAGACCTTTTGTGAAAGTGCTCGGAATAATAATTATTTTAACTTGAATAGAAGGATAAATAAGCTTTGTGGACGACCTCAAATAAATATTAAGACTTTGTTTAATTTAAATATATTTCATAGAATTTATTACTGTGCGCGTTTATTATATTTTTAACTTTAAATTAAGTCTCTAGTTTGTTAGGTCCACGCCTTACTCTAACTTATAATAATTTATAACTAAGTTAAATTACCTTTTATTTTAATTATTGGGCTTCTGTATTAACGTAAAAAAACTTAATCCTAGATCATATTACTAATTATTTTAAGAATAACTTTGTGTATACAGATATTTTCTCTTTAGTTCGAATACATATTAGGCCTAATTTGGTTAATTTTAATCTTACTTTAATCTAACTTTAATCTAACTTTAATCTAACTTTAAACTTTTATCTTTTATCAAACTTAAATATAAGTTTAATCTAACTTTAATCTCACGAAATTTTATAAGGGGTTCTTTTTATTTGTGGATAGATTTGTGTGTGTTTTTTTGATAATGAGTTCCCAGGAGAAAAAAAGAAGAGAAGTTACAGATCACCAAGTCATTCAAAAATTTCAATTTCAAAATTCTTTGAGGCATAATATTGGCCTAAATTACTGTGGTTAACTATCACATTACTCTACATAACCATATGTTTTCATAACAGCTGTCCCAAGTGACAGTGGCAGATATCAGCTGTTGGCGTAGTGATATTTTAGGGACTATTTTTTAGTTACTTTTTGAGCTGTCATCCAAGTAAACTTAGGTCGTGAATGGCGTATAGGCTGATAATAGTGTAGGTCGTCAACTGAAATGTGAGAACTTCTTTTATTTTGTGAATCTTCTAATTCAGAGAGCCGTTATTTAAAAATAAGATATAGGAGAGTTTTAACGTGACTAACATATTTTATCACAACCATTAAATTAAACATGTTCAAGCTCGTTCAGTATTCTATATATGACAAGTATAAAAAATATTTTATTACAGTATAAATTAAAAAGAAATTTAGTATAAAACTTAGCCAAAGAACAATGTAATTTAAACAATTTAAATGACCATTTTAGTGCACAACATTTAAGGAAAACCACCCTCAGTGCGCCCGACAAGGCTCAAACCACGATCTACGTCATTGAAAGTCTAGTTTATTGCGAGAGCAACCAATAAGGCTTTTTTTTTTTAATTCTTGTATCATAATATGTGTTCTTTGCGAGTATAGCAGATTGTTTGATGGTGTTTTGTTTAAGTATAGTTTTTCAACAGTTCCACGGGTTTCTGCACCAAACCCCTACTGTTGGTTTTTATGTTGATTATAACATGATGGGTTAACTTGTAATTATTATTGGTAACATACACATGAAGATTTTGTAAAACACGTATTTTAGGGTATTGTGTTTAAAGTTGCCCTTACTATACCATATCTTGCAGGTAAAATTTATGTTAACAATCAAGGCACATTATTATCCTGATACATAGAGTAGGTAAGTCATTAAATGTCATTAAAATACAATTGTTATCATGTAAGCTGTAGTTGGATGTTTTACACGAGTACAGGTGCCCCGATCATTTGAACTAGACAGGACCAACCGTTGGACGAATAACCAAATGTTATGTAAAGGTGGGGGGGCTGGAACAAAAGAAATAAAAAAAATGGAAGGGAGCCGCTTCAGTGACCGAATGTTCTTAGGAATCACTTTCATGTTAGACTGGCCTGCTGATGACGGGGAGATCTGGGTTTGAATACCGGTCGGGTCTACTGAGGATGGTTTTCAACTCTGCTTTCATGAAAATGTGGGTATATTACCTCAAATACTTCCTTCCTCATCTCTATCCCATTAGAGTAATTATTATACATGTGTATAACCTGAGTAGGTAGTAAGACACGGCGATAAAAGAAATATAAGTGAAAAATAGGTATAGAATTAAGTTTTATTAATAAGTATACCTACTTTATAGTATAAATTATGTAATACGTTACAAAATTATTAGTAAGTTATTGTGCTCATGTAAACAGAACAATAGATTTCTAATTAATTAAATAATGTTTATAAAACTAATGATTTAAGTTTATTGCCAAGCTTTGCTTCCCTTCCTTACAGCGAGGTCACACCAGCGTATTAATAACATGGCATTAATAGGCCAGCATGTTAGGCCCTGTATGGATATGTTGGATAATCGAAGGTTGAATAGTCAGGAATTTACTGTGGGTCTAAATAGGCCTAGTGTTGTTTGGTGTTTTTGTTGGAAAAACAACATAAATTAATAGTAAGAGACCTGCTTTGGTGATTAAGTGGTACGAGGCATCACTCTAACAATAAGCTGGACATCAAATGACAGAGATATCAGGGTTCGAATCTCGATCAGGTATACTTAGGATGGTTTTTAGTAGATGGCTTTCCACTCCTCCTTCACGCAAATATGGGTAGGCCTACTTATAATTCCTCTAATTTCTTTCTAACTCATCCCTTACACATTAGCATTATTAGTAGTGTACATAGGTGCATAGCCAAAACAAGAAATAAAACACTGTGATATAACAAAAGATTGTTACTGTAATACTTTGGGTGAATCTGGTCAAAATATGAATTCTACAAATAAATGCCAGTTTTTAAGTATTTAAGTTAATAAAAACTCGGGATTTACGTAATATATTATGATAACAAAGTTTTATAGATTTTTGCCCCACATGATAATAAATCATCTCTTCTTACTTATTGTCAAATGGGTTTAATTCCGAGGTTATAGATTTAAAAGAATGTTTTGGGACATTCTTAAGGAACCATAAGTCATAAATAGCTTTAAAACATTAAATAACAAATAAAACCCTGTGTAGTCAAAAATAAAAACAGCAAATAAACCCATGTGTAAAACTAAAATAAAGGGCCGACAAAACGCTAAACCCCGACGTCAAATTATCCAGTTCGTCCTTGAAATACCGAAATAATTTTTTTTTTTTTAAGTTCAAAACAGATATATATATATTTTTATAAATTCATGCCTTATACTTAAATGTTAATAAACGGTCTACTTACCAATGTCTTACTTTGTCAACAACTTGCATAACCCTTTTTATATCATCTTTGGCTCTACTTCTAGTTTCTGCTCTAACAGATCTTGACATCATTTTGAGTTAGTTAATTCGCAAAAATTAAAAGGCTTTACTTAAAAAGTTTTAAAATGTTAAACATTAAAGAACGGAGCGAAAATCAACAAGAAAATGAAGAAATGCTTTCTACCATTTCCACGAAATATTTTAAGGGTTAATTAAAATTGTTGTGAACATTTGAATCCAGAATTGATTGAACACTTGACAAATGCCACTAGAGAGCTACAGCCTAACTTATATAGATAGATAGTTTATTAATTCATACTATAAGCGAAAAATAGGGCCATGCCTTTTCATCCTGGTCTGAAGCCGATTAGCAAATTGAGCTGTTAAGTACAATTTATGTTTTATATTTCGTGAATTATACCTCAGAACACTTGAGTTTTAAATAATATTTATATATTAAAAATTAAGTAAACGTACTTTTTAAAATATTTTATATTTCGTGTATTACAACTTAGAACACTTGAACTTTAAATAATATCTATGTATAGAGTATCAAGTAAATATAATTATTTTAAAGACTTGTCCACAGAAAACATTAATTAGTTTGTGTGTATGAGTATAGCAACGTTATTTTATATTTGTCTAAAAATTATAATTATTTAGAATGTGAAAACAAAGGTTTTTAGCATTTCTTTTTATTATTTGTATTTTATTTTACTTTTATTCTGAGAGCAAACAAAAGTTCCGTAGTGGACAAAAATTTACATAAATACTTAGTGTTGAAGAATTTAAATCTTCTATGAAAATTAAAAACTTTTGTTATTGCTAGAAGAAGGAAAAGAAGGGAAAATAATTTTGTTTTAGTAAATATCTTGACATTAACGATTTTCTCAAAAATTGTCACGCAAACTTTTGTGAAGATTATTATAAATTACCTTCAATTTTTTTAAAATTTCCATACGATAAAACCTGACTGACATAATTATGAAGATTTTTTTAACTGGAATCTTCTTTTTTACGCCTATAAAACATAATATTCATCTTATGCACAAAATTTCTATAGGCACCATGAAAAGTGCAAACGATATTTTCTTCTTTTTTACGCCTATAAAACATAGTAATACTCATCTTATGCACAGAATTTCTATAGGCACCATGAAAAGTGCAAACGAAATTTGAATTCACGACACGAGCGCGCAAGATGGTCACATTTTTAAGTAGGGAAAATCTGAGCGGCATCATGATCATGTTTACCGCGATCAAATACTCGAAAATTCTAAAACATAGTTCAGAAGCTCACCATTTCTCGTAAACTACTTGGACAATCACAGTAAATTTTTCAGAATTCGTTATAAAAACCTTAAAAAACATGAGAATATTATCAAAATTGCCATATTCCAATTGGTTTGCTTTGAAAAAATTGTTTTCTAATGAAAGAACTATAATGAGGTTATTTTTAGTGCAGACATGTTTTCACTCTGTGTAAAAGTTTTTTCCTTATTGAGATAGATAGGTAGTATAAGTGTAGGAAATGATCATCATGAACTGAATTTTATTTTGACATAAGACTCATTCCTATAACACCAATACTTTTCACAGTTTGATGTGTTTAGTTACGAGCTCTTCACGCGCGCCAGGTTTTCGATAAACTGAAGATTGTCAGAAAGACCGGCCAATTATGCCATTCCTACATTTATTTTTTCTGATCTACTATTACGAGCTTTACAACAATTATTATTACTATGATAAATACTTTGAATCACTTTTGGTTATACACTCTATTTATAATATATTATATCTTTCTTGTATATTAGTGAATAGATAAATCTTAAATTTATAATTGTTGTCCACTTTGTCCAACAATAATTCAGCTCGGTCATTAAAACGTCTACCTTCTGTGTTAAGGGTGCCGGGTTTGATTTCCGACATGCTATATATTAATCTTTGGTGAATTGTCAGCCTAGGAACTGGATGTTTTGAATTTCATAGTAGGCCTACTGTATTAATTTATTTTATAAGTCATGCTGATACCATAAGTGTGTTCAGAAAGTGCACATTAAATATTCCCACTAAAAAGAATAACTAAAAAAGTTGAACGGGATGTAGTGTGTTATATTAGACAAACCAACTCTTATCATTACTTCCATTATTAAATGACTACTATAATGTCCAGCCTCCCTTCAAGTACAATCGTCAATCAGTTACTGAACGGAATGACGGACAGGTCTATCTAAAAATATTCAGTTTATCGAAAACCTGGCGCGCGTGAAGAGCTCGTAACTAAACACATCAAACTGTGAAAAGTATTGGTGTTAGAGGAAATTAGTCTTATATCAAAATAAAATTCAGTTCATGATGATCATTTTATACACTTATACTAACCAGAGAAAGATGTCTTAATAAGAGAAAAACTTTAACGGAGAGTGAAAATATGTCTGCACTAAAAACCTCATTATAGTTCTTTCACCAAGCGGGCCTTACACGATCAATAATATTGACAATACCTTATCATATTGTCAATGATATTGACCGTGTAAGGTGGAACACTGTATTTACGGTCTATATTGATGGAGTATTGAAGGAAATCCGGATTTTCTCTTTTTCGGGCATCACCACTGGAAAGTGGAGTGGATATTGTCAATATTATTGACCGTATAGGGGCGAGCGTCAATATTTACATCAATGCTCAGTTCAGTTCAAGTCACGATCCTGTGAAGGTGACAATGACCGACCCCATTACAGACGACTTAGTCCTTGAGAACTATGAAGATATTGTTGGCTCACCCGGTTCCCACGAGGAAGAAGATGCCCTTCGTCCCTTCATTGAACAATACGAGCTTTCTCCAGAACTGTGGAATCCGACCAACCCATTATATTCAAAGAAGGCAGCAAGAAATTCGGCTCTTGACCTCCTCATGACCATTTTAATGAGAATAAAGCTGGAGGCCAACAAGGAGGATGTGAAAAAGAAAATAAACAGTCTAAGAACAAATTACAGAAAGGAATGGAAGAAGATTGCCGCATCGAAGAGGTCTGGGAGGGGTGCAGATGAGGTTTACACACCTTCCTCATGGGTGTATTGTGCTTTATGATTCTATGATATTCTTCTATGATAGTCATATTATCATCATATAGAGAGCTGTTTAAAGAATTCTAGGTATACAACTTTTCTAAATTATTATTGGATTAAATCTACAACTTTACTTTAATTAACTTAATACCTATAATTATGTATCGTTCTAACATCAATCTTGGATCCTGGCTTCATTCTTGAAAATTACTAGATGGCCAATGAAGCAGAGATCAGGGTTCAAATACCTGTCGGGTATACTCAGAGAGGCTTTTCCTAAATGGTTTTATAATATCTCTCCACGTTAATGAGGGTAGATTACCTCTAGAATTCTACCTTCCTCATTTCATACTCCATTAGTTAAATATAATAAAAAATAATTATAATAACTACAATTAGACTATACCACCCTACAAAATGTATACTAAAAAGGTAGAATTAAAATTATTTTTTTACCAGCATTTGCATAGAGGGTGAGTGGGAAACCATGTAGTAAAAGCAACCCTCAGTAGACCTGACTGGTATTCGAACACCCATCTCCCCAACATCGGCCGTCTAGTCTACTGATAGAATGATTATTTAGACAATGCAGCCACTATAACGTATGTATAATAGTTGTATTTATATACATACATATTATATTTATCAGAAGGGAAAAGGTATAGGCTTAAATATACCTACCTTTTGTGAATAATTAATGATATTTGAAGCTTTACTTTTACATAACATGCTTCTGGTATGAAGAAATAACACTATTGATGGACTCCTCGAACTTGACTTGAGATAAATTCTGTACTTTTGCTTCTTTCCATTTCACTACAACATCTTTTTGAGACTCTTCCACTGTTTTTTCTGGATATCGCTTTTCATACGCAAGCAATGAACAAGTCTCCTCTTTTTGAAAATAATATTTTTGTTTCTGTACAAACACAAGTGACTATTCACGGCCTATGTAAAAGAATGTGCAGTGGGCATTTAAATTATACTCAAACTCAACTATACTTATAAATTAAGGCCCTTCGACTGACAGCTGCTCTCCAACTAAAAGCATGTGAGGGGGTCAGTAGTTCGGACAAATCTAAACAAGTACCGTGAGTATAAACATGTCACTGTCATCCGCATGAAAATGTGTTTTCGACTGTGCTTGGCGTTCGTAGTCTCGGGCAGACAGTGCCACCTAAGAGAATTCGAAATATTGATAAACAAAAAGTAAGTGCTAAGCTTGCACTTTCAACGCCACAGATATTCTGAAGTTTTATCCATAATTATGTTTATCAAAGGTGGAAACATGAAAAATAACATTGTTTTTCATTATTAGAATTTGAGTTTAAGATCGTGCTACGTAACACTTTGATGTACCCCACCCTCCCCCATGTAACAGTATGTAAACATTAGAGCTCACCCCTCTCCTCCTCAAAGCGTTACGTGGTTTATGGATAACCCCTGAGGTACAGTTGATTTTACTTCACCAAGAAATTATGCAAATAACAACAGGTAAGGGTAACTACTGTAGCTTTCGGCGGCTGTAGGTTGATAGGTTTTTGGAAACACACGAAAGCGTGAACTCAATATCCTGAATGTGTTCTCTACAACCTCTCATTGAATATTTGTCGAGGTGCATTCAGTAATCTTTGAGAGTAGGGTTTCAATAAATAGTTATGTAATGCAAATGCTTCGTCCGCAGCAAATGCATATGGGAAAAGATAATTTGCATCCGGCAACGGTGCAGGTGGCAGTAAATTCAATTTCCCTTCCTGGAAGAATTCTCCGAATTTGGAGTAAAACATCACCCCTCCAACCGAAATTTGACCGTTAATTCCAACATCAGCCATTGTAAATTCCTTCTTCGCATTAACTATAGCCAAAAGCACGATACTGAAAAACCTCTTGTAATTATAATACAAGGAACCTGAGTTATCTGGTTTCGTTATAGCTATAAGTTTCCCATCCAATGAGCCCACCGTATTCCAAAACTGATGTCGAATTTCGAATTCGTGAAATATGTCACCCCACTTTGCAGCAGTCGTGGGAAACTGAAACAAACAAAACAACAATGAAAGGTCCAATCTCGGAGCAAAACGAGCTTTTACAAAAAGCATGTACCCTTTTGGAAACCTCATCGAACCCTGACAGCAACATTCCGACTATTTCTAAAGCTTGGGGAGAAAAATTGCTGACTTTAGAGTCCAGACAAAGAGCTTTCGCAGAGAAAGCAATAAATGACATCCTTTTTGAGGCAAGCTTGGGGACTCTTCATCACGACTCCGTTAAAATAAATATGGAACATGAACCTCCAAGAAGCTCAGATAATTCGCAGAGTACTAGTTCCTCATCATTCTCGACATTCAACTACAGTACTTCTTCTCCACCTGTGACGACCCCACTATTCGAAATGAACTTACAAACAGAGGACATCTCCTCACTTTCTCAGGACTTTAAAGGGTGAGTGTGGGTGGTTTTGAAGTGTTTGCTCAAGTTTTTACGTTAACTTCGGTTTTTTAATGTTTAAGTTATTTCAAATTTTGAGACAATTGTTTACTTTGTACTCTCTGTTATATTCAATATACGTACTTATTTTTCTAGTATTTAATGCATCTCCCTATTGCTTTCATTTTACTATCTACGTACCAAGTATGTACCACCTGCTTACTTTCAATTACAAAGTGAGGGGATCCAATATACTGGCTCATTGCTATACCCATGTAGGGGGAATATCACCCAGCCAATATATTGGTATCCTTCGATTTTGTAGTGACAGTAAGCAGGTACGTACAAAGGGATGTAAGAATCCAAAATACCTGTATATAAAAAATAAAATGGATAAAATGAGAAACTAAATAAAAACTATGAAAACTTACCTTCATGTAGTCTTTTAGGACATATATAAGCGTTTCACACGTTTCGACTACAGCTGCGCTCATTGTTGCTGGTGACATGATGACAGAAAACTTCAAGCCTTCAAAATTTCTTTCAGTGGCCAAGTATCTCAGGGTTAAGGCTAATCGTTCCTTAACAATTATACTTTCTCTCATATATGTGTCCTCCCTTTTAAAAAACGCTTTAACCATCTTTATCAGTTTTTTAAAGATACTTTCCTACTTCCTTGAAATCTTCAACATCGCTGAGGCTGATTTCCTTCAACAAAAATAGATGAGAATATTCTTCTCTTTTCTTCAACCATTCCTTCATCCAGCGTTTGCGTTTCACTCGACGAAAGTGCCAAAATAATAGCTATGCAACCTTTTGTGCGATTATTCCTGTTTTGGAAGCACAAAACCCAGAAATAACCGAATAAAACCACGCAGATTCACCCTGCTCGTACGCGGAAAGAGAGGAACTGTGCAAATTTATTGACAAAAGTATTGTCAATAATATTGATCGTGTAAGTAGGGCAAGTTTGAGACTGGTTGGCTCGAGGATTGACGGCTGTATTGTCAATATTATTGATCGTGTAAGTAGGGCAAGTTTGAGACTGCTTGGCTCGAGGATTGACGGCTGTATTGTCAATATTATTGATCGTGTAAGGCCCGCTTAAAGAAAACAATTTTTTCAAAGCAAACCAATTGGAATATGGTAATTTTAATAATACCCTAATGTCTTTTAAAGTTTTTATAAAAAATTCTGAAAATACTACTGTGATTGTCCAAGTCATTCACGAGAAACGTTGAGTTATGTTTTAGAATTTTCGAGTATTTGATCGCGGTAAACATGATGCCGCTCAGATTTTCCCTACAAGAGCTTACGAAGTGATCACTAGTCGCGCCACCAGTACTGGCGCACATAGCCTATAGATAGAATGTTAGAAATCTAAAATTATTTGGCTTATGTTGAAGGTTATCGAATTCCCTTCAATTAATTTTGTAAACGTTATTCTACGATTAAAATTGACAAAGTTATGACCTTAGATATCCATAAGAAATGTGTTATCACTGCTATGGGTTATGACTATCATATAAGGCCTGCACACATTGACGTGGGAGCGAGATTCGCGTGAAATAACAAATCACTGCGGGATTTAGGAGTGCACTAACCGGGGCGAATAAATCCCGCGTATTTTATGGTGAGTTCAGGACTGCAGCGTCGTTCCGCGTGGTTCACTGTATGCACAGATTTCCCACGCCCCGCTAGTAATTTCGGCAGTTGGTTGCAAACAGTAGTGCTGTTTATGTGTGTCATCACCATGTCTACCACAGAAACAGTTAATATAAATAGTGTAGGCCTACACCTACCCCGTGCTTTACGATTTAAGTGATAAAGACTATTAAATGCAATGTATTCATTGGATATCAAATTAAATGTAATAAAAAACTTAGGTCACAGTATGCCGTTGCGGGATTAGCGATTTAAAGGTAATTAAAATTCCAATATAAATATAGTACCCATTTCTGGAAGTTATCGATGTGTCACTGTGCAAGTAAACTAAACACTGGTATTCTTCCTTGGTCTTCCCAATGGCCTCTTCCCATTGGGTTTACCAGTCACAACCTTCAACGCGGTTCTAGTTGCTTCCATTCATGCTGCGTGTCCTGGCCGCTGTAATCTGCCAGATGTATTACCCTAACAACGTCTGGTGAGTACAGTGTATGTAGCTCATCATTATGTAGCCTCCTCCACTATATTCATCTATTTTTGGTATGTTTATTTTCCTAGTCACTTTGTTTTCGAACAGCCTATATTTCTTCTCGTCCGAAAAGGTAAGAGACCGCGTTTCACACCTTTAAAGAACAACTGGTTTAACTCACTATATTTATTTTTATAATTGGATTTCCACTCTACCTCCACTAAAATGAGGGTACATATCCTCAAAGTTCTACCTTCCACATCTTTACAACCATTTGTATAAATAAATTGCCTCTAATCTGGACGGACCAGAAGGAAAAGAATGTTTCCATGGCCATTCAATATTTCCACACACATTTGGTAGAATAAACCATTTATAAAATCACAATTTGAGCAAACTATTTTTTTAATCAGTCAAAATAATTGTAAAATGACATGTGTTATAGAGGATAATAAATACAAAACATTGTTATAAAACAAATCCTTGGAACTAGGAACAAATAAGTTTATTTTTAAGATAATGGGAAATCAAGAGTCTAGTTTAATAAACTACTAATATATCATTATTATGCAATGCACTTTATTATAAAATACATATTTAAGAAGAAATTACAAGCCAATATAAATATAGATCACACAGAGCTTTCTGAATAACATTTAGGTAATATTTGGTAAGCTGTCATTTGAAAAAGGAGTTCAATCACGTTTTTATTTGTAAGAAAAGAAGTTGACTGTGGGCTTATAAACTTAAAGGCAAAATACACAATTCTATGAGAAAAAAAATTAGAATTATTTACATGCAAAAGTAATTTTAGCTGAGTAGGGTGAATATACTTTAGACTTATTTGAAAGGGGTTATAAGTTTGAATACAATCCAACCCGAGGGCCACAGAATACACGAGTTTAATCATAATCGGCTCATTTTTTTTCAAGTCTACTTAACCGATCACAGGGTTGGAAGGAAATAGGACTCACGTGGTTATTATAAAAAAAAATAGGGCATAGTTAAGTGTATTAATGAATGAACATTAGTTAGAGCTTTCATAAATTTTTCTCACCCAAGTTAAAGCTTTCTGTTTCTTGGCTAAAAACATAAATTATATTTCAGTAGATTACTTTTACAAGAAACTTCGCGGGCCACTAAAAATGTGGTCCTCGGGCTGCCAGTTGGAAACCTCTTGTATATAAAATAAAGAATTGTGATAAAACTTCCTGATCCTTATATTTTCCCTGTTATAATCCAGAATGCTGTGTACCCGTCAACAAAAAGAAAGTACAACACATCAATAAAACTTTACAAAACATGTATCTACAACATGTAATTTCTTACATAATATTATCTTTACTGACATGTCCAACAGTAGAGTGCTCAAAATACCAACAAGTGCCATTATGTTAATAAAACAATAAAAAGTATTACCTGTGCATCTGATTGTGTTAATACACACTAACCTAAAGATTAGTATAAAAAGTTCATAATATGTCATTCTAATCAAATGATTAAAAGAGTTCCTTTTTAAATAAAATAAGAATAAAGTCCTAGCATAAATTACTAAATTTATTTGTTAATGTAAGAAAATACAAAATAAATTATGTAGAATACATACTTTACAATTAAACTCTAAAAAGAGGGCAAGTCCAGCGTATGTATGTGTGTGTTTGTGTATAATATAAAAATTAT
Source organism: Timema bartmani (assembly GCA_902151455.1). NCBI lineage: Eukaryota > Metazoa > Arthropoda > Insecta > Phasmatodea > Timematidae > Timema > Timema bartmani. The sequence goes on from CABFWB010006594.1 coordinate 30,469, forward strand.
GTGACAATGCACAGGTTGACCATCAAGAGAAATTTATTAAAGACAAAGAACAGTTTTTTTTTGCAACGCATCTTACTACCTGTTCAGGTTATACGCAGACCTAGTCTTTAAAGCATATAAAAATATGCAGGGTGTAAACGAACTATCTGACAAATTTTGTGGAATTGTAGAGGTATCAAAACAAACATTTATTGCAAAGTAGCAATGGGCTGTAACTGCCTGCCTACATTTCAGCAAATTTGAGCCATCTCTCATTCAGGATTTTATAAAATAAAAACTATTCTGGTTATCAGAGCTGGTTCCTATACAAGCCCATAACTGTGTATTTTAATTATTATAATTATTTTAAACCTGCTTTAAATATACACTGCACTCCATCACCTGCAATGAAAAGGTTGAGGATTGAATACTAACATGAAAGGAACATACAAATTATTTTTCCCTTATATATTCATGCGAATATAATGTACACTTTCTTAAATAATCACCTAACACATCCAAGGATACGTCATGTTCAACCATTGCTAAGCATTTCTCTTGTTTCCCATTTCATGGTAAATAGGTCAGTAAATTAGCACTATACCCAATGGATAAATAATGTATGGTTAATCAAACTACACTTATAAAACATAATATATAATTAATTAATATAAATATTTAAAAAATTAGAATCTAGTTGTGATTAGTGGCGGCGAAACCATACTTGTTTAAGGGGAGATTGGTGCCAGAAACAAAAAGGTTTCTGGAGAAACTTGCCTCCTCCCCCCCAAGTCAAAGAGGAGTTTGGTGACCCTCCACCGATAAATGTTTGGGAATTAGATGCTTTCAGACGCTATTTGTGGTAGTCTTCTTCTGGAATTATTTGAAAATTAGATTTATCTACAAAATCAACTCTAAAAATATCGAGTCCATAAGAGAAAATGAGATCATTAATATTTTAAATACTACATTAAATTATTTTTGATTTAACAATGAGTTGTATTTACAAACAGAAATACTTGCAAAGGGATGCCCAATATCCCATCTGTTCTATAAGATTTTTCTACAAAGTTCAGACCCCAAAATCAAGGATTAGGCCTATATATATATTAGAACAAGGCAACAACTGTATTAACTATTTTGGAACTACACATAACACTCAAATAGGCTACAAAAAAACCTCTATAATTTCCTGCGATGCTAAATATCACAATACCTGCATCATCAGCTCATCTTATTTCCCCAAAACCAGTAGAATTTTATATTATGATTATTCACTTATTACACTTTACAATGGACGAAGTCGTTACATAGAAAAATCAAATAGTAATACAG
>CABFWB010006595.1:0-19348 GCA_902151455.1 Timema bartmani
TTAAACAACTCTCAGGGGACATACATTAAACAACTCTCAGGGGACAGTCATTAAACAACTCTCAGGGGACATACATTAAAGTCGTTCTATGTGGTCCAGATAGGTAATGTAAAAAACATAGAAATAATCGGAGATGTTTTAATACCAAGTTAAGACACACTCCTGCACTTTCTGCACGCTTCAATTTACATAGAAAGAGCCTTTAAGAAAAATAAAATATAGTTTTATGGTCAACATTCATAATATTTTATTATTATTATTATTATTATTTATAGGGTTTGATAATATCTATCAAAATGAGAGCTCCAGATTACATGTCTTGACGTATGAATACTTGAAAGTAGATCTAGTTGTTTTTATGGTACCAATATTCTCACCCCTAAGTGTTGATGTTGCCCTCACCCCTCAGTGTTGATGTTGCTCGCAGGCCAGCAACTTCACCTCCACTCCCAACTCTACAGACCCGGAGGAGGACAGCATGGACAGGGTGCACAGGTTGCTGTACGCGTACGGGAACGCAACCGCGGCGGGGATTATACACAAGAGGAGGAGATGGGACTTTGCCGGCAGCTTCCACTTCGTGGCAACCATCGTGTCTACTATAGGTGAGTTCTCTACTATAGGTGAGTTCTCTCTGAGAGGTATCGTGTCTACTATAGGTGAGTTCTCTTTGAGAGGTATCGTGTCTACTATAGGTGAGTTCCCTCTGAGAGTATCGTGTCTACTATAGGTGAGTTCCCTCTGAGAGTATCGTGTCTACTATAGGTGAGTTCTCTCTGAGAGGTATCGTGTCTACTATAGGTGAGTTCTCTCTGGATCCAACTATCTCCTCTTATATAATCCTTGCTAGGTGTCCACATATTATCTAAAACAAAAGGCGGTCCCTTGTGACTATAGCTCTCAGAGTTATAATTAACCGATAACCGATTTTCATCGTAATTTTTTTTAATTGAACGCTTATACACCAAGAATGTGTCTCAAAATTTTGAACTTCAAAAAATTTCGCAGAGAACGCCACAATTTTGACAGAAATTTCTCAAGCTCTGCCAAACAATTTTTATTTATTTAAATAAAAGGATTTACTTTTAAGATTCTTATATCAAAGTTTACAAATCCTCGATATCTATATTATATATTAGGGGTGGTGGAACCGGGCGAAAGCGTTAAAGGGGGCATCACTCCTCCTGGAATAAATTTGCTTCCCTAGATATATTTCAAATCCTCTGATACAATCGAATATGAAATTTAAAAAGGTTTTAAATCAAACTCCAAATTACTTTTAAATACATTCGATTTTCTAACATTAATCGGGGGTGATGGGGGACCGGGGGTTGCTACAGCTAGGGGTGAAAGGAACCTAAACTGTTTTTATCTCCCCCTTCACAAATAAGGTTCTATCGCCCCACATAGTTGGTGAATGTGTGAATGTATGGACGTTATTGTGACAAGGCTGAATATGCCAAACTTAGAAAACTGGTATTATTATTATTGTTATTATTAGCACCGCGTCTTACTACCCATTCAGGTTGTACGAACTTACGCTAATGTGTAATGGTAGGGTGATTGGGAGATGAAATGGAGGACCTACAGTTTAACGTGGAATCCGAACCACGGTGGAGGCCTGACATTCCTCACATTCACAAGTTGTGATTAATACACGTCTTGTCAGAGGTGAAGGAAGGGTTTGGCAATCAGATAAATCTGTGCCGGGACCGAGGATTGAACCCCGGACCCCCAGCACAGAAGTCCGACACCTTACCTCTAGACCACCAAGTCACCAAAAACTGGTATTGCGCTGTAGACTTGCACAAAACAAAACACAAAACATCTGAACTGTCACCGGAATTTACTACAATCCCTGGGGAAACCATATATTGCCCCATTTGGGATTGAACCTTGTCCTTCTGACTCATCGTCATCAGTGAAAACCACTAAAGAAACCCAGACACTAAAATGTAAATGATATATATTTTTAAACAGCTAAACATTTTTTATCATTCGGAAAAGCCTGAAAGTAGAAGACGCTTATTGTTCAACTTAAATAGCAGATTGCTTACGTTTATTTTCCCAGCCTCTATTTCTTTAAATATGAGAGTGTGTTCTTGTCAGTCCCGATACAGAACTATTTTATGGGACTGAACTGACAGAGGACTATTTTAATAGAACTGTGTTTGTTAACATGAAGATGTGCAACTTTTATTAAAATTACAACTATTTTTACCGGAGGTCGAAAATGTCACCTCCTCCGGATCACCGGGGCCAATCTTCGGGTGGGGAGTACCCCTTGATACCTTACCTTAAAAATTACCCCATAACCCCCTTAGGCCCCCCTCCTCAGCCCGCCGGAACCGTCGGAACTATGAGTAGCTCTCAGTCCGTAAATGCAGTACAAATGTTTTTTGAACCGACTGATTATATCATCACACGAGAATTTTCTATGAGCAAGAGCAAAAGGGTCTACCAATTTTTTCGGGGAAAGGTATTTTGCTTCGGTGGCCGCGTGGTTTAACGCGCTACTTTTGTGTTAGACTAGACTGCCGAAGACAGGGAGTTTGGAGTTCGATCCAAGTTGGGTGCACTGAGAGTGGTTTTCCCTAAATAGGTCTCCCTCCACACAAATGCGTGTGCACTTCCTCTTAATGAAACCTTCGTAATCCCTAACCGCGCATGAACAGAACGGGTAGTAAGACGCGGTGCTAAAAATAAGTAAATAAAATAGAAAGGTATTTTCCCACACCTTGCAGGGTTCTTTTACACACCACAAACAACACAAGGACCGATGGCTTTACTTCCCACTCCGAGGGAAGTTGTGCTACGGGTTTTTATCGCTCTTCTACCCCGTCTGGGTTTGTAAATGGAGTAAAGCTCTTTATAGAGAAGGAGTCTTAACACAATATTTCTCCAGAGCATTGCGCACAGGTTTGCTAGCTGTATATAAAACCAATATTCTATTTGACAAAAAAAAAAAAAAACTCAATTAAANNNAAAAAAAAAAAAAAACTCAATCAAATTCTAAAATATTAACTCACAACTGTTTGATTGGTGATCCAGAACCCGGCTTTCTTGTTTTTGCTCGATAATAGGATTTCTCTTGGAAAATGAAGTCAAGACTCAGACGACAATAAAGAAAGAAAGAAAACTACGGGAGAAAAAATGTCGCTCCAAGTTTTTCATTCCGAATATTCCGCCTGCCTCGCTTCCTGCTTCCTTTCCTTACTCACTCTTTTCTTTCTTTCTTTCTTTTTGTCGCACTAACTGGGTCTAAGGGTACGGCGCTAGTGAACCTAAGAGGCTTATCTCCAGAGTAAAATAAAGCCGAGCTACACTTGGACTATCACGACCCGACGTTTTCCGGGACATCAGGCGGTTTCACGTGTCTGATTTCTGCGAGTATTTCGGTGAGAGGGAACTATTTTTGGAAAAATACAAACTTCTTCTTTTCGTTCAAAATTGATAACACCCGCTTCGGTGGTAGAATGGTCTAAGGTGTCACACTCGTAATAGATTGAACTGCCTATGACGGGAAGGTCAAGGATCAAAGCCCGGTTGGGTGGACTAAGGATGTTTTTTTAATAGAAAGGTTTCCCCTTTCAAAATTCTGCTGATGTAAACAAAGAAGTCACTGCTCACGCAACGGGAAAATTTGGAAATTCACTAGGAAAATCAAGTTTTCGTCAGAAGTTACGATGTTTGCCCATATCCAGGACCTTTATATTTAAAATGAGCGTCCGTTTGTCAAAATCGGTTCGGCCGTTTTTTCAGAATTCTAATTTTTTCCAAGCACCGCGTCACCGTTAGGTTTTACGCCTATATACTAGTTACACTAATGTGTTAGGTATGAGGAAGGTTTGATTTAGAGGTAATGCCCCCGCATTCACGTGGAGGGAGAGTGGAAAAACTATCCTCAGTGAACCCGACTGGGATTGAACCCCTATTTCCCCGTAATCGGCAGTCCAGTCCAACAAGAGAGTAGCGCGTTAGACTACGTGGCCACCAAAGTGGATCATAACTCTTACTACCGTGAATGGGCTTATCAAACTATATAACTTATAGTATTATACTACTTTGAAAACACAAACTAAAATTAAAATATGCACAATTATATGCCTTCCTTTTTAAATAAGAGTTTTAGAAACAAGATAGCCCGACAGCTTAGCTCAGTTGGTAGCCTGTCTGCCTACCGAGTTAAGGGTCCAAGCATGGCCAAAATAACTTATTATTGGTGAAAAAATGTCCCCTTCTTTTAAAATTTAACGTCCAAAGGTCAGGATGTTGTCGTCTATTCTAGAATTGCATTATGTTTTTTTTAATCTTGTGGCGATATATCCAGCCGCTGTAAAATGTCGCACTCTACAGACGGTGAATGTGTTTTGTTTAAAAACATGGTCAGGCAGTACGTGTTGGGATCCACGACATGTGTGTTTGTTCTGCTATTAGTGACTCTGGTGCGCATGCGCGTCACACACTGAACGTGCCAACCCGCCCTTTTGTCTAAGGGTGGGTGGGTGGGGGTGAGACATTTAAACACCAGGGTTATAAAACACACACACAATCAAATAAACAACAAGTGGTGGTGGTGGGGGCTGTGATTTGATATCGCTATTTGAATTGTAGAGGTGGTTTGGATGGTAAAACATTTTCAATAATCGTACGCAATAATTCTGTTGTTAATAGAGTGGACTTATCAGTATTGTGATATTAATCCTCTTACAAACAATTGTTCGTCCATCTATTATGTACTCTCCTGTTATACTACTTAAATCAATAAACTTAAAAAACGAATAATATAATTACGTTAGTAATATAAATAGCCGATACCTATACCATTAGGATATGTATGTAGACGAACTTGATGGAAAAATATTTTTAAAAAAAATGGATTTTAAGTAGCTCTGTATTCAATTTATTTATCGACTACAACAACTACTCCTGCTACTACTACTACTACTACTACTATTACACACTAATGTATGAAATGTAGTATCTCACGGCGTCATTAGTTTTTGGATATTTATATTGTACTCCTGTATTTGATGATAATACCCCCCGCAACACACAACTGTATGACATATAGTATTATATTTATCTCACGGCGTCAGAATTGTATTGGATATTTTTATATTGTACTCCTGTATTTGATGATAATCACCCCCCGCAACACACAACTGTATGACATATAGTATTATATTTATCTCACGGCGTCAGAATTGTATTGGATATTTTTATAGTGTACTCCTGTATTTGATGATAATATTCCCTGCAATACACAGCTGTATGAAATGTAATATTACACTATATCTTATCAATATTTTAAATTGATTCTTTGGAAAATTAATGTTGAGTCATTTTCTAAGAGTTAAGTCTGATTATATCATACTTTTTTTTAAATTGATTTATTGATTTGCTATTTTTATTTTATTCCTGCAATAAAATCTTTTCTTCGAGCTGATCAAATAGTTATCTCTTCACAAAATAGTCGTAAGTGTATTCCTTTATTTTATTAAACTGGCAGTTATAATAATTTGGCACATAAGAAAGCAATTCTAAGTTTTCATTTTGATTTCTGTGTCTGTACTATTAATATTTATCGTGTATTTGTGATATTTTTTTACTTCCTCGGGATTATTGTGGGCACACCGGACAAAAGCACCAAATTTTTTCCACGTACTACTTTCAATCTGAGCCCCCTTCTCCGGAGGCCATCTTGGTTTTTATAGCCTCCATCTTGAAATATAGGTATAGTACCAATATCTCGGCTTATAAAGCACTTAGGATCAAAATATTGGTGTTTAAATATACATTTTCAGGGTCAGGGAATACAAATAAACCATTTTTAAATGCATCAGACTATTTATTTATTTACACTATTACATTTTGTTAGTGTACCTGCATACCATTTAGAAACTGTCCACCAAATTTTGGTTATGAATTTGAATTATACATGTACTAAATACATATATATACTAAAAAACACATTTTTATATAAATTCTTATCTGAAAGATGTGATCGCTTATATCCATCCGTGAGCCGCAGTGTTTGAACGTTGTCTCCATATCGACAAACAAAATAAAACTCACATCCACCACAGGAGCACTCAGATAAATGAATCAACATCTTTTGTAGCAAAGGGAAGGTTCCTTTACAACTCTGCAAGTAATGTATTAATATGAAGATTGGAAACTTGCGGTACCCACGTAAGCTCCTAGATTAATGTTTCTGCAAGTTTTCCCCTTGTTAAGCGTTCGTTCGATGAAAACCTTAAACTTGCATTCTTACACTATGGTATAGCTTATTAGATAGGGTCATAGTGTAATCGATCACGGTAAGAGTGTTATCTTTATTGGTTTCATGGACTTTATAATCTACATCCTGTCAGGAATATTCTCACAGTCCTTGTTCATGAATAAACCAAATATACAGAGTCGTCGACGATTTAAAATTAAAGTATACAAAAAAACTTGCTCAAGATTAAAAAAAAAAGTTATAGTGATGTAAGACTATTTTTAGAATCATTTAATAATATATATGGTTTTTCTGTCTTCTGTGACGTCATAGAAGGAAAGGTTGAAGAAACGAGGAGCTTAGAAGAAGGATTCAAATATTGGATGAATTGAAGGAAAGAAGAAAGTTTTGGGCGTTGAAGGAGGCAGAGGACGGGGTGTATTGGCGGTCTAAGTTCACCGACAAAAGGAATGGACTGGTTATAAGACAAAACAAATAGTAATAATAATAATATGTTTTTTGTTTCAATGTTATATGTTTAAATCTCGCCTATTAAAACATGAATTGTATAACTATGGTAAATCCATTCTCGACTTGCTGCTACGTCACAGATAGACAACTTCCGTAACATAACATTTGTAACCATCGTCATCATCATAAACATATCTGGAAAATTAAATAAAGCTAATTTTAATTTTGTAATTTAAGTAATGAAGTTTATTTGGCCCATTTAATATTTCTTTTTCTTGAGTTTTTGTTTAAAGGATAGTGTTTGTTGATTAGGAAAAGAGTAATTATTTATCTGCAAGGCGACAAATTTGATTGCTTTAATTGATATAAAATCATCAAACCATACAATTTATTTACAGCAAGAATTAGTATAGCGAGAATATAAAACATTATCAGAGAACAAAACAAAAAATATTTTCATATTCAACTACTTTTAACAAGTACCCGAGAGGTGTTAAAAGTATTTCGAGATATGCAAAAAATTGTTTTAACAATGCTTATATTTCTGTCGCAATCGTTATTTAAAAATTATTTAATAACGAGTCAAGCGAAACATAATTTTATGCTCCAGAATTGGACACGAGAGGGATTTTTTTTTTTTAAATTACGTTGAACTCAGAAATGGAAATAATATTATAAAGACCAAACACGTGTCAATGGCTCCTTTTTTCTTTGTTGGAAGTAACAATTTTTATTTTAAAACACAAACAAGGGAGAAATATATTTTTTTTTTTTTTTTTACAGTAAATAAAAACAAAACTGTGTGAGGCGCACAGTAAGCGAACAGTAATATTATAGAATAACGTTTTTTTTATTAAATTCTTCTCTAGCGAGAATATTGTACTCCTCAGTGACGGATAATATAAATTAATGCAAAGAATTTTCTACCTTTTTATTTTAGCCCCGCTCAAAACATTTATTTAAAATAGATTAACAAAACAAACAAGGACAAATTATCTCGAAATGTTTGGTCTAGTAAAGACAAGAGTTGAGCAATATTTTAACGAACAGTTTAGAATAATATCTAGCTATTAATCTATTTTAAAAGAAAATACAAAGAAATTAATAACGCTGTAAAGTTGCACTGGTAATGAGTTTTAATGAGTGTGTCTTACACGATTTATTATTATTAATTACACAACAAATTAGACTTAAGCAAAGGATTTTAATTAAGGCTTGCGATACTAGAACTACTGAAGTCTATCAACATAATGTATCAACACTATAATAATGTGTACTTGTCAGTGGCGTCGTTAGAATTACATCATTGTGGGAAGACTTTCAATAAATAATATGATATTAAAAATATGTTTTACAAACATACCGTTGTCGGACATTATTTAAACGCTCGTCTTTTTCTGAACTTAACGTAAACAAATCACTTCTATTTTTCAGCGTTGACAACGCACCAAACAGAAAGAAGGGATATAATTTGATGTTCAAGATCAACCGATTATCTTGAATGAAGATTGAGATATCAACACAATATTAGTGTTGATTAAAATCTAAAAATCTAAGACGTGTGTTTTTAAAACTAAAAGTTTTGTAATATTTTTAACAAAATAGTATTCAGCTAAGGTAAAACTTATTTGTGGAAGATTGAATTGAGAATTTTAGAGGGTGCGTGGGGTTCGGAATCCTAAAAAATGGATTGACAATGCCACTGACTATTGCATAAATAATATTTTTAATAAAAATGTTGTCAACTTCGGTAGTCTTGGGAGATAAGGTGCTCGCCTCCGGACCCAATGTTCGTGGGTTCAAACCCAGCTGACGTCCAAGGATTTTCCTTGAGCGATAAAAATCCGTAGCACAACTTCCTTCGAGAGGGGAAGTAAAGCCGTCAGTCTCGTGTCGATTGTGGCTTGTTAAAGAACCCTGGAAGTTATGTGAAAATACCTTTCCCAGCAAAACTGGCAGGCTCTTTCTCGCTCGCTCATAGAAATTCTCTTGTGCTGATATGATCAGTTGGTTCAGAAAGTGCACGTTAAATGTCTCAGATTAATAAAGCAAGATGTTTAGGTATTTTTAGGGATAGTAGTTTTTTTAAACTGTTGAAATAATTAGGGAAGCTTGTTTCTATTTGTGTATGTAAAACCAACGTACTAAACAAGCAACAGGTACGCGTCAATTACGACAGTACCTGGGTTATTGGGTTATAACTTCCCCCCTCCCCTTCAATTAAAGTTGGGATGTAGAGGACGCTAAAAAAAGGCCGGTGTTTTTGGAGTTCTTATAGCAAAACTTTTTTTTAGTCAAAATAAATTAAATATTTCTCCAGTAGAACCATATTGTTTAATTTTCTCCATGTGATGATATCAACAGTTGTTGAATATGCGTTAGATGACACATTTTTTAAATGAAGAAAAATGTTGTCATTAAACTCTAGGACACCTTTCACAAGATATTCAACAGCTGTTGATATCACCGCGTGAAGAAAATTGAACTATATGTTTGAACTGAAGCAATATATTTTTATTTTGGGCAAAAAAGTTTTGCTGAAAAAAGAAATTACTGGCCCTTTTTCGAGTCCCCTAAACTCCCCAAATTAAATGCATACTGTTTTTATAATTCAGACAAAGTTGAGGGAATACTCACCCAGAAGTTTATCGAGGGATTCCCTAGCTATCTGTAAGTATATCTGACTGTGAATCCCTGAAAGAAGATCCCCCTGATAACTTTTCCACTCGGGCTCATTTCTTATCAAACATTGTTGTCACACCAGTCAAGATAAACCCCATTATTGTATTGTGTATTAAAAAAAAATAGATCCCCTCTTTGAAACGATAAAAAAACAAAAAACAAACATTTCAAGGTTTTAAAATAGAGCTCACTAAGAAAGCCACTTAGAATCCCAAAAGCGAAGACTCTATTTATGTTTAAGCTCGTAAAAGAAAAAAGGGGAAATAAATGACAGGAGCAGTTTTTTTTAAAAAGGATGGCTTTTGGAGGCTGTGTATTTTGCATGATTCTCTTTTGTTTTCGTTTGCTAAGGGCTTAAAATATTTAGCAGTTAATCTTGAAAGCGAGGATTTAGATAAAGAACGCTCTATGTCTCTTGGCAGGCATACAATGGTTGAACCGGCTGAGTTAAGGTAGGTGCACACTATGGTGCATATGAACCGGCTGAATTAAGGTAGGTGCATACCATGACGCATCTGAACCGGCTGAATTAAGGTAGGTGCACACTATGGCGCATCTGAACAGGCTGAATTAAGGTAGGTGCACACTATGGCGCATCTGAACCGGCTGAGTTAAGGTAGGTGCACACTATGGCGCATCTGAACCGGCTTAGTTAAGGTAGGTGCACACTATGGTGCATCTGAACCGGCTGAATTAAGGTAGGTGCACACTATGGTGCATCTGAACCGGCTGAGTTAAGGTAGGTGCACACTATGGTGCATCTGAACCGGCTGAATTAAGGTAGGTGCATACCATGACGCATCTGAACCGGCTGAATTAAGGTAGGTGCACACTATAGCGCATCTGAACCGGCTGAGTTAAGGTAGGTGCACACTATGGTGCATCTGAACCGGCTGAATTAAGGTAGGGGCACACTATGGCGCATCTGAACCAGCTGAGTTAAGGCAGGTGCACACCATGACGCATCTTACTAAGCTCGGGAAATATTCCCGATTTCAGTACTTTCCCAATTTGTTTTACAAAATAGTGTAAAAATTTTGTAACTACTGACCATTAAAATGGACTTGGAACTGAGGAAGAAACTGAGGAAATGCTACATTTGGAGCATCGCATTGTTTGGAGCAGAAACTGGGACTCTCAGGAAGATGGAACAAAATACTTGGAGAGGTTTGAAATGTGGTGGAGAAGACTTGAGAAGATCAGGTGGACAGACAGGGGGACAAATGAACAAGTCCTAAGAAGAGTGGGTGAGAAGATCAGGTGGACAGACAGGGGGACAAATGAACAAGTACTAAGAAGAGTGGGTGAGAAGATCAGGTGGACAGACAGGGGGACAAATGAACAAGTCCTAAGAAGAGTGGGTGAGAAGATCAGGTGGACAGACAGGGGGACAAATGAACAAGTCCTAAGAAGAGTGGGTGAGAAGATCAGGTGGACAGACAGGGGGACAAATGAACAAGTCCTAAGAAGAGTGGGTGAGAAGATCAGGTGGACAGACAGGGGGACAAATGAACAAGTCCTAAGAAGAGTGGGTGAGAAGATCAGGTGGACAGACAGGGGGACAAATGAACAAGTCCTAAGAAGAGTGGGTGAGAAGATCAGGTGGACAGACAGGGGGACAAATGAACAAGTCCTAAGAAGAGTGGGTGAGAAGATCAGGTGGACAGACAGGGGGACAAATGAACAAGTCCTAAGAAGAGTGGGTGAGAAGATCAGGTGGACAGACAGGGGGACAAATGAACAAGTCCTAAGAAGAGTGGGTGAGAAGATCAGGTGGACAGACAGGGGGACAAATGAACAAGTCCTAAGAAGAGTGGGTGAGAAGATCAGGTGGACAGACAGGGGGACAAATGAACAAGTACTAAGAAGAGTGGGTGAGAAGATCAGGTGGACAGACAGGGGAACAAATGAACAAGTACTAAGAAGAGTGGATGAGAAGATCAGGTGGACAGACAGGGAGACAGATGAACAAGTACTAAGAAGAGTGGGTGAGAAGAGAACCATTTTGGATGTGATTCTTCGGTACAAAGTAAACTGGATCGGACACATCGTTAGGAGGGACTGTCTTCTGTACGTCGTCATAGAAGGAAAGGTTGAGGGAAAGAGGAGTTTAGGAAGGAGGAGGATTCAAATATTGGATGACTTGAAAGGAAATGAGACAATTCTGGGAGCTGAAGTAGGAGGCAGAGGACAGGGTGCATTGGTGGTTTAAGTTCCCTGATATAAGGAATGGGCCTGTTATAAGACACAACACATGTTAATAATAATGGGGGGAGGTGGCTCATGAGAAAGTTCCAAGAAGAGTCAATGAAAAGAGAACCATTGTGCAGGTTATTCTAGTAAGAAAGACCAAATGAGTGATACACACGAGAAGAAATGTCTTATTGAGTGACGTCATAGAAGGCAAGGCGGAAGGGAGAAGGAAGACCACGAATGAAACTGATGGATGACCTCAAACAAAGAAACAAGATGATGTTTCAGGAGATAAACAAGGAAGATGCTGATAGGACAAGACACTGGATCTATCAAAGGATAGGACACTTTTAATCATAATAATACAAAAAAATGAGCAGGTACGGACAGGTGTGTGCTAACCTTAGTACATTAGTACATTAGTAAGGACAATATCCGGGAGTTGCGAAAGTTAACATTACAACCTTCATACTATTCATACGTCAAGTCGTGTGGTCGCATTTGACCTGTAGTATATCTACCGATGAAGTAATACTAGAACAATGTCAGTAGTGTAGGCTGTTAAAAAGGTTGTATTTTATAAAAAAAAAAGTCCTTCAACACGTGTTTTTACTCGACGGTGGTAAAACGGTCCAAGGTGTCACTCTCGCAATAGACTGGGCTGATGAGGACGGGGAGATCGGGGTTTGAACCCCAGTCGGATGAAGTGAGTTTCTTTATTAACCGTTTGGGTAACACGCATATGAACTAATTACGCTAATTTGTTAGGGATTAGGAAGGTTTTATTTAGAGGACGTGTACCAACATTTGCTTGGATGGAGAGTGGAAGACCATTATGGACAAAACCTCAGTACAACCAGCTGGGATTCCAACCCTGATCTCCCAAACATCGGCAATCCAGTCTATTACGAGGAATACGCCTTAAACCATTCGACCACTGAATCAAGGGGCTTGTTGTAAGAAGCGGATCAAAAGGAAAGAGTCTGGAGTAGGTATAACTTTGGGTTTAGAAAGTACACATTGCTCTCCTCAATATTGTTCTAGAACGAAAGTCCGTGAAGTGTCCCTTGGTTCGTTGTTGCACTTGTAAGAAGGAGGGTCAATGGATTGCACCATTGGGGGTTGGGTTTAAACTACTAGTCTTATTTCACCAGGGAGTTGCACCGTCGGAGGTTGGGTTTAAACTACTAGTCTTATTTCACCAGGGAGTTGCACCATTGGAGGTTGGGTTTAAACTACTAGTCTTATTTCACCAGGGAGTTAGGGTACGACCACCCGCCCTTTAGGGCCCGACAACAGTGTTAGTTACAACATCTGTAGTACTTACAAATGTTGATTACGAGGAACAAAGAATGAGAATATTTTACAAGTTTAACCAATCAGTTTATTAATATTGAAACAAGTCAATCGGAAGTATTACAGTTAGAAACTATTCAAACCATCCATTGTTTAAACATGAGAATATTACCGGATACAATTATTATATAAATAGCTCGACAAAGGAGCATCAGATGTGAAGCACCCAGGTACACCCTATAACCCACACATATTGGTCATAGGTGTAAATAAGAAAGCTTGTAACTTGTTAAAGCAGGACATATACTAATTTATCAAATGGTATTAAAGGCAGCAACTCTACGTAACATAACTTAGTGGAGGTAATCAAATATAATTACAAATTTACCATATATTATTAAACTCCAGTCAACTGACTGAGACCTCCACATACTGCTCTCAACAACAATTATCAAGAACTAAGTCACACAAAATTAAGTCCTAATTCAAGGAGCTACGAGGAAGGTGATTAGCATGAGCTAATTAGCGTGAGTTAACTGCATAAAGAGTTAGACAGTTAGGCATTATAACGTTATAAAGTCCTAGAAGCAAAACTATACATTTACAACCAGTAACATACGAACTACCAGGAAAACTGGATGCTACTGATAATATGGCCGGACTCTTCCTAATCAGTACTGCCTGAGCAATCAATAGTATCATTATTCTGTTACCCTACTAACGGGACAATATTACTAGACAAAATAGTGATAATTTTTACTAACGCTAAGGGCTCCACAAGAGGACCGTACACAATAGACAAAACCCTGCGGGTCACTACAATGGACAAGTAGCACTTCCATAGGTTGCGTACCGCAAGCCGGTACACAGTTAGACACATCAGAGACAAATGTCAGTTACAAACCCAATTAGGTCGTGAAACGTAGCAATAGAACCTGGTATCCTCCATTACTAAATTATATTCTTTAAACTAGCCACAGCATGGTCATATAGTCTAAAGAGTCTAATCATGACCCTAATATTTGCGTCTAAGCCTAATATACATAGAAAGGTAGTGCATAAATCTATAAACTATGCCATATGGGCATAGGGAAACAAGTCAGTAGTACTGATATACAATAACTACGTTATAAGGACATTGAACAATAGAGCTCAAGGCTCAACTAAATATTACAACATCCCTCAATACTTATAGTATCCACCATAGCTAGATCTGAGGCGACACAGACGACTCAACCATCGCGGTCTTCAGTACGTCTTTCTAGCTGATTCTCGTGAATATCTTCCAGCAGTTCCTCCGTCAAATGACTACGATAGAATAGATAGACGTGAACCAAGGACAGGCCTATTTATACCAGTGTGACTAATAAAATTTGGCAATGGTTCTTTATGTACGAAGCGGGAGTAGGTAATAATCAGAAATACGCTAGCCGACCACTAGCGCTAGCCAATGCCTGGTGGTATCTTCAGGAACGAAGCCTCTCTCATTTACTCGTTGACTGACTCAGGTGTTAGATATGTGCGCGTTTGTCTTCCAAGCCGAGTTGCCTCGTTCGGTGGGGCAACTTTTGATGAGAATTGGGCGTCTCCCGCGTGTGATGTCTCAGTGAGTCTATATCTGCCACACATTATTAGAACTTGTTAGATCTGTTAGTAACAGTTTTAACCTTTTATAGGGTTTCGTTGCGTTTACGTGTTAAAAATTAATTAACCGCCCTTTAGAACCTGACAACATTGTTAATTTGGGTATGTCTGCCCACCCTTTAGGACCTGACAACAGTGTTAGTTTGGGTATGACTACCCGCCCTTTAGGACCTGATAACAGTGCTAGTTAGGGTATTGCCACGCGCAACACAATCTTACAACTCATTGATACTTCGCCCATGAGTGTTCTACTGAGTGAACTTTCAACGAATGCTCTTAAGCCTAATACGCACTGGGAAACATTGTTAGGTTACGGGGTTAAAACAAGTTTGCTTTATCTGACAACACATAACGAGTGCTAAAAACCTTTACCGCTGCTCGAACTCTTACCCACCCTCTAGATTACCTGCCTGAACAGTACTCGAACCCGGACCAGCTGTTAAGGCTCTAGAACTGACGTCACGATTCCTCCTTGCAAGATCTTGGGGCTTCAGGTTACCATGGCAACAGGTAGCGTCGTTTAGTCGGCCCTGGCAGGGTGTCTTGTTCATTCCCAGCCGCAGAGAGGGCGGCGGAGTGTCAGGGGGAGGTGGGTGTGTACACTCCAATCTTAATAGGAAGAGTCTTTTAGAAAATACAATACATTTTATCATATCATTATTGTTATTTTATAGATAGTATTGATAATGTAGAACACATACATACACGTGTGAATGTGTTAAAGTGTTTTTTTAGAACCACGTCTTAATACCCGTTCGATAATACGCTGATGGCTTTTAGGGATTGGGAAGGTTATGTTAATAGGAAGTGTACCAGAATTTGCATGGAGGGAAATTGACAAACCCCCTCAGTACACCCAACCAAGATTCGAACCTCAAGCTCCCCGTCATCGGCAGTCTAGTCTACTGCGATAGTAGCGCGTTAGACCACGCGGCCACCGTAACGGGCCATGAATAGTTCAACTGATGTAAATGATACAGTAGCCCATATAATTCTGTGTTTGCAACTCGCTTTCCTCGTTGGGGGCTCCACCTCCAAACCCCCAGTGAGTTTTCTTTGCAAGTGGATGTAAACTAATGTAATTCCAGCGTTGTTTTGAACGTAACAACTTAAAAGTTACCGGTATTTTATAGTATATACCACACCGACTTTAAAGTTGTTCCACCATTTTGAATTTTTTTCGGGGGTTAAAAATTAACATTTTTAACTTTTAGGAATTTTCCCGTCGGTTGCAAGCTATAAACTATAAGTTTGCCAAATTTCAAGTTTCTAGCTCATCTGGAAGCGGGTAAACATTAATGTCAGTGAGTGAGTGAGTGAGTGAAGTGAGTGAGTGAGTGAATGAGTCAGCCATGTGGCTTTATAATCGTATAACATTCCATAGCCACCGCGCCATAGTTATAGTTTTGATTGCAACATTTATGAGCTCAAGACTTCTGAAACGACTCACTAAACGTTTTACTGACGTTCTATTTAACTGTCCTGGGTCTCACGGAGAATTAATCATCCGCCATTAAAATGAAAGAGTATTATCTGCGATTACAATAGACATTAATAATTGTTATTTCATTTGTTTCGAAACAGTTGATATTCTGAGACGCCATTTTACACGGCCGTGGGTGTTTTTGGAATAGTTCACAACAGGATCCCCGGAAACTTCCAGAACACACTTGAAAACAATGATCCTTCTAAAGTCGGGTTCACCCGCTTCGGTGGTCGAACGGGCCGACAGGTCACTCTCGCGTTAGATGGGGCTGCTGATGATGGTTAGAATCCCGGTCGGGTGGTTTTTAAACTTTCTCTCCATGCAAATTCTGGTACACTTCAGCTAAATTATATCCTACTCATCCTTTACACATTAATTAGTACATATATATATATATATAATCCGAACGGGTAGTAAGATTCCGTGGAAAAATAACATTTCCTCTTTTTTTTTTCTCTCTTAGCACTGCAAGTAGTTTTTAGGATTAGGAAGATTATATTTATAGGAAGTGTACCCTCATTTGTGAGAAGGAAGAGTGGAAAATTATTTAGGGAAAACCACCCTCAGTACACCCGACCGAGATTCGAACCCCGATCTCTCCGTCATCGGTAGTCTAGTCTAATACGAGAGTAACGCCTTAGACCACGTGGCCACCGAAGCTGGTTTTAAATTATTAAATTATAACATTTTGTGTCTATTTTTATAGCGCTATACGTCTTATTATACGCTGTCCCATTAAATAAATTAAATAGTTAAAAAAAGTGTTTGAATTTAAACGACTTGTTTTGTTAACATATTATATTTTCACGGACTTGCTTCTTTCTAACGCGGCCATTTCACGTAATGGTATTGCTGTTATGGACGTAAGATTATACTCATGGATACTTTCTCTCGTAACGTCTTTCTTTACTTCTCCCTCGTCTTCTTCGCTGGGGCTCACACACTGGAGCTACCAACATAACACACAAAACCTGATTTAGCGTCGCCTACCGCGAGCGAGCGTCGCCGTGCGTCATTTATTACGACGGCGCCTTCAAAATAATATCACCACTCTCCTGAAACTTGTCTCTGTCTAGTAACAGTGGAACATAGGTATGTTACATAGGAGACACAGTTCCCTTGTATGAAAGACTGATCACTGTCTAGTAACAGTGGAACATAGGTATGTTACATAGGAGACACAGTTCCCTTGTATGAAAGACTGATCACTGTCTAGTAACAGTGGAACATAGGTATGTTACATAGGAGACACAGTTCCCTTGTATGAAAGACTGATCACTGTCTAGTAACAGTGGAACATAGGTATGTTACATAGGAGACACAGTTCCCTTGTATGAAAGACTGATCACTGTCTAGTAACAGTGGAACATAGGTATGTTACATAGGAGACACAGTTCCCTTGTATGAAAGACTGATCACTGTCTAGTAACAGTGGAACATAGGTATGTTACATAGGAGACACAGTTCCCTTGTATGAAAGACTGATCACTGTCTAGTAACAGTGGAACATAGGTATGTTACATAGGAGACACAGTTCCCTTGTATGAAAGACTGATCACTGTCTAGTAACAGTGGAACATAGGTATGTTACATAGGAGACACAGTTCCCTTGTATGAAAGACTGATCACTGTCTAGTAACAGTGGAACATAGGTATGTTACATAGGAGACACAGTTCCCTTGTATGAAAGACTGATCACTGTCTAGTAACAGTGGAACATAGGTATGTTACATTAGAAACACAGTTCCCTCGTATGAAAGACTGATCAGTGTCTAGTAACAGTGGAACATAGGTATGTTACATTAGAGACACAGTTCCCTCGTATGAAAGACTGATCACTGTCTAGTAACAGTGGAACATAGGTATGTTACATTAGAAACACAGCTCCCTCGTATGAAAGACTGATCAGTGTCTAGTAACAGTGGAACATAGATATGTTACATTAGAGACACAGTTCCCTCGTATGAAAGACTGATCACTGTCTAGTAACAGTGGAACATAGGTATGTTACATTAGAAACACAGCTCCCTCGTATGAAAGACTGATCAGTGTCTAGTAACAGTGGAACATAGGTATGTTACATTAGAGACACAGTTCCCTCGTATGAAAGACTGATCACTGTCTAGTAACAGTGGAACATAGGTATGTTACATTAGAGACACAGCTACCTCGTATGAAAGACTGAGTCAGACAAGCTATTCAGAACAGTCCACAATAAGTTTACACGTATGTTTTGAAAGTCAGCTTTGCTTGTGTGTAGTTAAATACCAGTAAATTACACATCAGTAAGCATTACACATTTTAAAACTGTAATTAGCTTCAAAACCAGGACAAAAGGTTGTTGTTTTTCGCGAGACTTTGGAGAGAGTTGAGAAGGGTTTTGATAGTTTTGATACATAATAAATACATTTAATTATGTTTAAAATATTGTTTCGGATAGGATAAAACAAAAGGATATAATGCATGAAAACTTAAGTTTACGTTATTTTAAATGTAAAATATAACACGTAATTTAAAAAAAACCTTATCATTTATAGCAAAACAGTGATCTTTTACAAGTGTTGTCAACCCAAAACTAAACATATGATTTTTCAACTGTCATTCAGGTAAAAAGCTATGGTGTAACAGACTCTAGCTAAAAGTCTAGATCCGGAACCAAACGTATCCACATTCCTGTAGTAATAAAATCCTGAACCACAAAGTAAAAGGTCACACAAACACATTTAATTGCTCTGTTTTACGGTAATTTAACACCAGGAAACAAACTCGGAGACCAAAGGTACTTTTTGCCAAGGCCGCTTTAACATTTAGAATAGTTCCAAAAGTTTACCATTTTATGTTTTTCAATTTGTTATTTAATCTCATTAGAGGGGAACCGTTACCGTTAATGTCTTAAAATAAAATGCTCGTTATTACAATTTGATTACTTAAACCTTTTTAGTACGTTCTGGTTTTAATTGTCTACGTGTTCATTGCGAGCCTCTCGTGAAGTGTTAGTTCAGTCGACCCTCAACCATTCTAGTCAGAAGAACACACCGGGAACAATCATGCTGAATTTATTGGCAGTTCTTCTTCTGGCGCAAGATGTTGTAAGTATCACGTGGGGAAGGTACGCGTTTAACATGTGGCCTTCGTATAGACACACACACAATCACCCCGTTCCCTTGGCAAGAAACTGTGCATTTAGCTCAAAAAACAACTCTGTACTTAATCCATCCTCACTAACTTTCTCCACACTTCCCTATCCTTGCATACTTCCTTCTCTTCAACAACATCCATACACCGAGTCATACATGCTCTTCAACAACATCCATACACCGAGTCATACATGTTCTTCAACAACATCCATACAC